>WSZQ02077630.1:0-18893 GCA_019419845.2 Weissflogia rhopalogaster
GGTCAGTTTCTGGAAACATTCAGTCCCCTTTATTGCACACTTCAAACTCCGAAATGTTTGTTTACGACGTGTGATTACGGGATTTATGATTTAAGTTATGTTTATATTACCTGCTTCCACCTGCGTTTGGAAGGCATGCAAAGATTGGAAACATATGTGTAGGTTTGAAAGCTTTTCAGAGTTGAAATTGTGAGAATAGACAGTGGAAAAAAACCTTGAAGAAATACAAAATCTAATACATGTTAAGACCGACACAGACCGACTCCAGATTAATTCATTAAATTCAACTTTTCCGTTTGCGCTACGCAATGAGAAACACCGCGGATATATATAGCATATCATGTTATAATTAAGAACCAGAGCTCTTAATATTCAATGAAAAGACTTACCAAACTTCCAAATTTATAAGTCAAGAAGATATCCACCCCGTAAGCATCGGCATCCACAACGATAAACATCGGAATCCCCAGCAACTTCCATAAGATGTTCAAGAGACGTCGTGTTGTAACATCCGGATAACCTTTCCCCTGTGAAAATTTAACCTATAAATCTATCCTATAAATCAACTAAAATTTGAACCTACCGTTATAATAATAAAATTTCTCGACAACTTATTGGGCAAATCATCAACCAACAACTTCTGAAACACTGTGTCCTTCTCAACAATTAGTATAAAATACGCATCAGATTTAATCATTCTGAGATTATTCAAATCCATCGGTACAGTCGTCCCATTCTGAGCATTACACTGAATGTCCGTAGTGCCAATAGTTAGTGTTAAAGGCCCATAAATCAATCCTTTACTAGTAGACAAGATTCCCAGATTCCAATAAGGCATATTCAACATATAACAGAGAATATTCAGAGCATCTGACACCCTTATTTGGGTGACTTCACTCTTCATTTTCTTCTTCAGGCCTTCCAAAAGTGACTTAATCTGATAGTAGATAGACCTCTGTGTTAATTGAGTCTTCAATACCATAAGGCTGTTAATCTTTCGAAGAAGACATAGAACCATATTCCCTCTTGTCCTTAGTACAGCTTGAGGTCTTTCAAAATCCTGACGAAGCGAGAGGACACCATCTTTGTAAACCGTCGTCTGCCAACTTACTCGGGGCGTTAGAATCTTCAACTTCTTGGTCATATCAACATCATTGCTTAGTTCAGCGAAAATTTTCCGATAGCAGATAGTAAATGTATCTTTAGCAATCTCCATCGATGGTCTTTGATAGTGCGAATCACTTGTAAAGTCTTCCTGTTGAATAATCCGGTTTAAACCTTTTTGTAGCATCATATCTTGGGATGGTAAACTATAAGCCACGTTAAAGTCAAGGTTTGAGTCAACCTTGATTGTAAAATCTTGTTGAGAGTCTATGACTTGACTGTTGATATAATCATCAATCGTTTCCTCACTTTCAAAGCGTTTGTTTTCTTCATGGATCAACTTTATAAACCTATGAGGTTCTTCGAAAGCTAAGAGAAGACTTATTGAGTTTTCGTTATATGGAAGCTTTAAATTTTGGCTCAGGTTGTTGTAGAAGGTAAAATTGTCTTGACTCGGGTACGATTGATCAACATCTTGATATTTGTTACTTTCTGAGCATGTTGAAATCTGAGTCAAACGCTGGGTCGAGTCTTCAGCTACACTGTGACATTCAGAAACAACCGATTGTATTGAATCAAGAAGTGAGCCGATCCTTACGAAACTTTGGTTTACATATTCTGAAGAGTGTGGCTCTGATTGTGAGAAGCTCTGAGTGGTGGAGAGAGAATTATAGTTGTCAACGCTATTAGAAGAAGTATTAAAATCATAAGAATTAGAATAAATCGCAAAGTGACTTGAATTTAAAGAGGATGGTGTGAACATCTGTGAGCATTCCGTCAAACTGAAGCTATTCTCTCGGTGGTGAGGTTCTTCAGGAATATTGTGGAATAAAATCGTTGGTGTGAATATTTTTGGTTTTGGAGCTTTGGAAGATTTAGGAACGTTCTGAGTTTTAGGAGCTTCAGGGCGTATAAACTCAAAGTCGCAGCGAATTCGCGGACGTGTTTTAAGTGGAAGTTCAACTTCATTCCATTCCATCTCATCCTCCTCAATATCATCACTTTCTTCAATTATCTCCAATTCAGAGAGATAATCTGAGGTGTTTGTGCTATCTATCCATTTTTGGACTTTCTTTGTTAGAAATGTCGTTGACCCGGACGATTTCTTATTAGGATCGATTTTGAAAAATTGAGAAGAGGAGGCCATCTTAAGTTTGGTTCCTTGGAAACTGTTAAACGAAATTAATTAAATTAACTTCGACTTATATAATACTGGCTTAAGCATATTAATTAAAATGGACCATAATGAGATAATACAAATTAGTAAAAGTGACTTACGTTCTTCGGTTGTGGAGTGTTTTTTAAGTAGTTTTTGATTTTCAATGCAGTAGAAACTGTAGGAATAGTTGAGTAAAAGCTAGTAAACAAATTTTGAAACAATTGAATATGCGATCATAGCGCCCTCTAACACACTATTTGTTGACGTTTACAAAGCTTGGAAATTTCGTTAATGGACACTAAGCATCGATGGTTCAGTGGTAGAATGCTCGCCTGCCACGCGGGCGGCCCGGGTTCGATTCCCGGTCGATGCAATGTTATTCTTTAAATAATGCTTTTAAAGTTCGTAATTAGTGTGAGTTACACTTATAAACAATATTATTTGTATGCAAACGAAGATTTTACTATTTTCATTCAATTTTTGGCAAGACTTCTAATGCCATCATTAATTAATGAAATTTAATTTGTTGATAACCTACTAAAAGTATGTGTTTTTCTCTCTCCTACAAATTCATCATTTTCGCATACCTCGGAAATTCTACCTACGGCAACGAGTGTGTGTGAGAGTTTTTAGCGACGCTTTCAGCATCAGAGGTAGTGGAGGACACACGTCAATTGCAGTGCCATCTGTGTGCCAATATCATCACGCATGCGTTGGATGCTGAGTTAAGTGGGAGTCGTATATAAGTAATGCAAGAAGCGCGGGCGGGAGGGTGGCAAACAGTTTTTTAGCTACGCTCACAGCATCGGAGGTAATGCCATCTGTGTTTCAGTGTCATCACTGTGAGAGTAGCTAAAAAACGGTTGACAATGATGACATTGAAACACAAATCTCATTGCCATTTACGTATGTGCTCTACTACCTCCGATACTGTGAGCGTAGCTAAAAACTGTTTACCCACCCTCCCACCTGCGCTTGTTGCATAACTTATATACCTCTCCCACTTAACTCAGCATCCTACGCATGCGTGATGACATTGAAACACAGATGGTACTGCTATTGACGCAAACGCTCTATTATTACCGATGCTGTGAGCATAGTAGCTAACAAACTGTAACGAGATGGTGGCAATCGCTAACATGTCGACTATGGTGTCACAAAGGGAGGAAAATGAACACGTATTCACCAAAAAACTCTTATCGAATGACATCAATTTTCTCAGAATGAGAAGGTCCACAAATTGATAAAAGGATCATGGCAGTAACTCAGTGCTGCTCAATGCAAATTATCTTTTCTTCATTAGAGCAAGATTTTAAATGAAACATATTCTTTTAGCCACCACGTCGAGGTGATAATCTACCATCTATAATATGTCCAGGTTGTTCGAAACTACTGCAAATGACTTATAATATTCAGATGAAAATTATGAATACTCACAAAGCATTTCAAGAAATTAGGGCCGCACCATCAACTTGTTAGGAAAACATATGTAGCTAATTGCTGTTTATTTCATTTTTACTTTTTAGGAAAGCGAAATTGTATGGTCGAGCCTCCATAGGTGATTGTATTTTTCTAGAAAAAACTTTAATCTGATTAGTGTTGCTCCCAAGAACATTTAATTATTTATTTTTTCTAACTTGACACACTTTGTGTGATATACTTATAAGTATATTCGCAGTTCACCAACTTTAAGATTGTAGGATAATTATTTCGATTATTTTCAACTCTCATTAATTATTACCCGTATCACTATCGTCCTACAAACACAACTTATTTACAAAGTCCATATCATATCCGTATTCTGAAGCACTTCTTTGCGAGAGCATAGTTTATGAAACATAAAATAACCTTGAATTTGCGCCGGACTGACATCCCTCTTAGCCAACATAACCTTATCAGCAAACTCCTTCGCCATATTGCAAGACTCATCACTTTTATAGAATCGCAAGAACATCCTTTCAATCTGCATTCGTGAACACCAACCAATATACTCTTTTACATCAACTCTACCGGGTCGTATCAAAGCCGGATCTAACCTATTCAGATAGTTCGTCGTCATAAAGACAATGCGTGCCTCTGTACTGGCAACGCCATCTAGACAATTCAACAATCCACTAAATGTAACTCGATTAAGTCCTTCGTACGCTGCTTTCTGTTGAGTTGTATCCTCTCTGGAGAGAAAAGCAGCATCGATGTCCTCCAACAAGATTATGGTCTGCTGTGGAGCTACACTGAGCAAATGATTGAGGCGATCATCGGTTAAGCCACGTTCGGAGAGGTTAAGAACGCAAATGCCGAACTCCAAATCGCCGGCGAGGGCAGTGATGAATGAGGATTTTCCACATCCAGGTGGTCCATGTAGTAAGTAACCTATAAATGAATAAGGTTACGAATGACAAAAATAACCTTAAAATGTACATTGTAAGTTAAGAAAGAGGTTACCTCTTCGATATGGTATGCCACGATCTGTGTACCATGTGGGGTTTGCGATGAATTCTTTGCAGTCTTCGACGATTCGTTCACTTATGCCGTCATCCAAAACGACAGATTGTATAGGGCGACGTTTTCGTGGATGGCCTAATGGTCGCCATTCGCTGCCCATTGCGGTGTACATGACTGTTTTACCTTCGTGTGCTTTTAATGCCATTTGTCGAGCTTAAAAATGGGGAGAAATACAATAAAGGGATAAGAAAATATAGAATATATAAGAAAATAACTTTGAAAGTAAAATCTAAAATAACAACTAAAATATTACCATCTCATATAATCATTTAATTTTAAAAAGTCCAAGTTCTTTGAAATTTGAAACTTATTTAAATATTATTCAACCTGGTAACGACATGGCTGGTAAACTAGCTAAGACATAGGGTAAGAACCAAGTTCATTGGACCAGAACCATTTTTGGCACTCGCCAGTGATGGATGGAAGAGAGATTCATCAACGAGAAGAGGAGGTAAGGCAAAAGCACCTGGAAAACACTCCTGTTACGAGGCAGAAAAAACATCTATCTAACTCTCACCGGACGAGTTAAAAATATTCACTGGCCTAATAACAGGACACTCGGACATCAGCCGAGTATATAGTCAGCTCGTGCAAGTCAACGAAAGGGAAAGGATTTCCTACTAGCCGAGGAAGTGAGAGGATGTTGTTAGGTTCATAAATATCCTAGGACCCCACAGAAGGCAGTTGGGGTAGAACAATAGATTAATTTGATCGCGGTTCACAAGATGCTTGCTCCATAATTGGCCCCATATATCTTATAACTAGGCTTGTCAAAAAAATAGGGAAAGTCGAGTCTCCATATTAAGTCTCGGATATTAAGCCCGCAACCTAGTGTAATATAAAAAACACTAAACGTATGAAAGTTATTTTATTTTTATTAGCTATTAAAAGAATGTATATAAATAAAAACGAGAATTTCGAGTTTGAAACAGAACAATAGTGGGGCACTCTCGCGTCGTTTTCGGATTTGAAAACAGAACCAAGCAATATTGGGGCGCACTCGCGTCGATTCCGATTGAAGAAACAAAACTTTTAATATCTAGTAGTGGGGCGCACTCGCGTCGATTCCGCTTCAAGAAAAGGAATTTTTAGCATCATAGTAGTGGGACGCAACCGCCTTGATGTTGGTATCGGAACACGATACTTTCAAGATCAGCTGATTCTGGTATAGAAACCGAAACTTTTACGAAACTCCGAGTTAAACCTTACAACGTAAAAGCCCGCTTTAACACGAAACTGACAAGGCGGAGAACTGAGTAAAACGGAATTATCGGGTACTCTTGACAAGCCTACCTATAACCAAATGGCCATTGCCATATTCACCTGATTTATAGGAAAACTTGCCAACAATAGAAAAAAATGGTGCGTTCCAAGACTTTGTGTACTCGGCAAATTTCACTATACGAAACCGAAAGGGAATCCAGCCAGCATTGCAAAACTTAACCTGTTAACCTCCTGACGTGCTTGGAGGTTAACCGTCAATTTATCATAAAATGTACAAAGCGGATAGAAATCACGAAATGTCAAAATAATATTTAATCCAAATGTCACCCTATTTTATCATTTCCCTCATTATAATTTTCTCAAATATACAACACACAAGAAATACAAATAACTCACTAATAGCAAAAATCGCGCAAATGAACTGGAACGACATCGTCCAAGATGAGGACTTCATAATCAAAGCTTTAGAAAAGCTTCAAAAGGACCTACAAGCCAAAAACAAAGAATACCAAGTAAATAATACCTTAAAATTTTCATCAACCCCAACTACAAGGAAATATCAGCACTCCCAGCAAAAAACTTTCACTCCAAAATCACGAAAATTGCTGGACATTCTACTAAACGGCACTATAGAAGAAATAAAACATATATCACAAGGACGAGTATTGAAATCACTACCCACTTTGAAAAACATCAACATTTCTTGGGATAAAAAGCAAATTCTTTGGCGAATATTAACAGACAACATAAATGCCTCCAAAATATCCGTCAACCTACTCGAAGACGCTCACATATTATTCGAAAGCATTCCAGAAGATGATTTGTACAATTTGAATGTATCTGATCAGAAAATGTTGCAATTTCTTGGTGAGCTTCTCCTAATTAATCTTCTATCTATGATTTTAATCATT
Organism: Weissflogia rhopalogaster; assembly: GCA_019419845.2. Classification (NCBI taxonomy): domain Eukaryota; kingdom Metazoa; phylum Arthropoda; class Insecta; order Coleoptera; family Staphylinidae; genus Weissflogia; species Weissflogia rhopalogaster. The sequence continues at coordinate 6,901 of WSZQ02077630.1, forward strand.
TTTAAGGAACTTTTCCTGGGCTGACAAGACGTAAAGCAGCCATCTTGGCCTATAAACTTAAAAACGTCTTGGAATTGAATTCAACTAAAATTCTACATCCTAAACATATTAATGTGATGCGTGGCTTACTCTGTGGCTTCTCAATCTTTGATTTGGCTGGATTAAATGCTTTGGAAGTATGGAAAATTAACGACGAAGTGTTCCATAATCTGTGGGCTTGCGACGAGAGACAATTAAATACAATTTTCGCCTCATTGCAACGAGAGTTTCAAATCTCGCGTATTGAACTGTGGACTGCGAAGGTTATTAGAAAACTTGGCCTTTTACTGAGAGTAATCGAGCCTGCAGAATTGAAATTGTTGGAGCCGGAATTATTTCGGAATATTTCCCTGGAAGTGTTTCGTGGGTTCTCTGAAAAACAGTGCAAAGCCTTGAGTTCGGACCAGGTGAAATTTTTGGGTGATGGACAATTGGTTATTTACAATTCTAAAGTGCAATAAATTACTTTCTACAGTGTATACGACTTTTAAATATAATTTAACCTCAAAATATAATCTAATTTACTGAATATTGATAGTTGTTATAATCTAACTAAATTTCCAATTATTAAGAAGGGGTCTAAATGGTCTTGACATTTGGGCGGATCCCTGTGTAAATCAATGGAACCTGCCCTTAACCGAACATGTTATATGCGGAGTCCTGTCTACCAGAGAATATTTTCCAACTAGTCAATAAATATCACTCCTCGAATTGGAGTCCCACCAGGCATCAACATAATAGGCTAGGCCAACGACATTGCTCTGATTGGTCGAAAGCAAAGCCGTGCGACCGAAAAAAAATTTTAAGACAATGGTCTGAAACTCCACAAAAGACATTTTTCGGAAAACTTGATTTTTAGCAAGTAAGATTTCATAATTATTACACCATCATTGGTCTTCATAGGATATGTGGGGAATGTATTCCCTTCAAATTAGTAAAAAAGTAATGTTATTCAAACCCTCACACCCGCCAGCTAAAATATATTTCTACTAGGCTAATTCTATCTCTTTTCCATACTAACTGTCTTGCCTTTTCAACACTTCTCTCTTCTCGGTCACTTGGTCTTCAATCACACTACAGTACACATCGTTTCCAACATCACAAAGCTCATCTGTGACATACCGAATATAATAAAGTACATTCGTAATCTCAAACATTCTTCCACCTTGGTGACCCCGACGTGATGTTGGAAGCGATGTGTACTGTGGTGATATACCAAAACAAACTATATTTAATGGAGAATCAATTGCTGAATGAACGAGAATTCTACGATTTGTATATTAAAAAAATATTTTAAAACCAAGTTTCACATATTAGTTTCACCATTTGGACGCTACATGGTGCTGACGGACTTGGATCCTCTTAACAAGTCCGCTTAATGACTTATGCCATCATAAATAATGAAGCTATCAACTTGATATTTCGGTACATAAGTATAGGCAACTTTAAATAAACACAAATTTAAAACAAATCACATACCTTCTTCCAAAATATTATAATAAATAGTTTTGTCCCGACCAAATGCTGTCAACTGCACCGTTTCCCAGGGAATACCCATATGTAAATCAAGCGTCTGCTGCTCCCGAGTCCTCTCAACACGGATCCAAGTCGACTTATACCTAAAAAACAATAACAATTACCACAAAACATCAAAATCATTCGGTTTGATATTTAAATAACAATTTAAAGAACCGAAATCCCATCTACCTCTACAAAACACTATTAGCTCTCTTACATCTCTCCTGCGACAACCTTTACAATCAAGAGCGCAATGTCCCGTTTTGAGCGACCACTAACCCTTCGCGGCATGGGCTATACCCAGGCAAAAAGGAACATCATTGGTGCGGTAATATTTTCTGGCATCTGCGGCCTGGTGGCGAAGATGGTCAGCTGGAATCGCATGGCTCAGATGAAGGACTTCCGCAACGCCTACGACATCGACTGCGACTTCAACGAGATGCGCGACAAGGGTCTGTTTCAGAGCTGCATCTAGCTAAAGCCAACAAAGAACATCTTTTTTGCATTGCTTGCTTACCGAAAGAAATGTGTACCAATGCTCGGAATAAAGTCATATTTTGTCTTCACATGTCCGGTGTCTTTTTGCTCGAAACTCGTCTCGACGCTCAGGTGTTGCGTGCTGCGTGCGCCTTTCTGCGTCATCCAGTGCAACAGCCACTGGTAGGATTTGTCTCGGCAGGGCACTTCGAGGGTGATCATGTAGTGGCGACGAAAGAAGATGAGGCCTCCTTGGAGGCCTTTGCGTAGCACAGCGGCGGCGGCACCAACACCGAAGAGGCCGAAACCGGCACCGAAGTACGGGTTGTCACTGAGGGTTGAGACATATTCCATGAAGGGCATTTTCTGTTGATTTTAGATATCCATTTATTTTGTACACTTGCACTCATGGGAACTGCTCACAGGTCTTTTAAATTGTTTAGGTTATGTTTGCGGTGTTCATATTTACAAATAGATTTAAAAAACGATTACTGCATTTATAATTATGTCTCATTAGTTTCGATGAGATATGCATCATTTGCAGTTTAAGTAAAATTAGTTACAATTTTTAGAATACAGACTCTTTATCACGTTTAATTAAACATTTCAAACTTTATGCATGTTTGGTTGCCTATAAGCATATTTTGTAATTTTTTTGAAAAATGAATTTCATTCCTGCATTTGCTTTTTGATGTTATAAATTTAAATTTAAACTGTTTATTTTTATAAATTACTAATTTGAAAAAATGTAATGAAATATGATAATTCTAGGTAATGTAAAATAAAATTGTCCTGTTTTTAACGATTTTATTAAGTCAGTAAATTGATCAAGCCGGTGTTAACATCATCTCTTGGATAGCCTTGTTAATCTTGTCCAACGCATTGTTAATCTGTTTCTTTATTGGATCTTGTAAAATAACCAAAATCAAATTGCCGAGAATTCCCGTTGCTAAAGATAGCACGACATTCAATACGAACGATTCTATATTTCCAGAAAACTTAATTTCCATTCGACTGAAACAATAATAAATTATAACCAACCAGTCACAGCTTTACGGTATTATATTTTCACACCCGAAAAAAAAAACTAACCTGTCGTTTTTGGTTAATTTAAACTTGGACATTGTAATCTCCAGTTTATTGTAGTCAACTTGCAAGGTAAAATCAACAACAACTTCAGGAACCTTGGCGAAAATTTGTCCAACTGAAGCTATTACTAATGCAGACAGTTTATAATCTGATCGTACCTAAAATGACATAAAGTATAAACATGAGATTAATAAGTTTGTAGATTACTCATTGAAAGAGTGGTCAAACTTTAAATACACTGAAAACTGTTAACGAAACTGGCAATAAGTGGTCCTTTGATTTCTATGACTTATGTAATGTTAATTGCTTTGATGTGAAAACACAATTTTTGTCAATGTTTTACAAGTTTAATAGATAAATCGTACGATGTACATTTCAAAACTGACAAACTTGATTTTTCTATCTACAGAAAATTGACCGCCAGAGACTGTGTAATCCTATTCAACTCCTTCCACCCCATGTCCACTAAGCTATCTGCATTTAATGCTTTGATTCATCGGCTTATCTCGGTGCCTCAAACAAAAGCCAATTGTGACTCGGAATTTAACAAAAACAAAACCGATATTTTGGTCAGCTCCCCACTAATTCGTCTCCACACATCATAAAACTTTATAATGTAAAATTCTGTATAAATACATCTTTTGTAACTTTTGGCTCGCTAGTACCCGACGATGCCTAACGGCGAAATGTACATCGTAGGATTTATCTATTATACTAGTAAAACATTGACAAAAATTGTGTTTTCACATCAAATTATCAACATGTTTTACCAACAACGTACAGTCCTCTTCATTAATTAATGTTAATTGACCTGACATTACGCGAAACTTGTCTGACGCGGAAACGGAATGAAATATTTAATAAAGGAATGTCTTATATGGACAAATCATGCATATCGTCATATAGTGCCAAGGGGGTGGGCCCTCTTCAGGAATCTTTAAATTTCGTAAATACATTTTTCGATAAACATACATTTTGCCTTTTGACACCTGCAAAATCGAAAAATGAAGTTGGTAAATATTAATTCAAGTTTGGTACACATTAGAACATCTTCATTACTTCGCTTAACTCGGCAAATGCGGACCCCTGTTAGGTTATGTTCATTACCTGTAGGTCATCAAAAGTCAACGCAACTTGAGCTGTCAACAGACGCGCCTCTTCATCGTCCAACACAATAACGTCACTTGCACGTTTAATCGTTGATGTATTATACACTTTTATATTGTTCATTGCTAAGGTAACTAACTAAAAATTACGAAAAAAAGTTAGGTTAAAGTTAGTTTGATTTAGTAATTTCTTACAAGAGCAGAGTCTGTTTGATTTGGGGGTCGGAGAGGATCATTTTTCTTCATAACCCCTCGAATTTCCCTCAAAGCAACATCAACAACCCCGTTAATAGTCTCAATTTTATTTCTAGAAAAATATACTTAAGTCCTCCTCAAAATGTATAATAACATTATCAAAATATCGAAAATATAAACTTACACATCTCGACGAACTCGGTATGATCTTCCCTCAATGCGATTCGCAACCCTGACTCCGTCACAAACTACACCAAAAACGTGCAGAGCTAGTGCGCAGGCGCACAGAACTTTGAATAAAGCCATTATGAACTTAACGTATAATAAGCCAACAACAATTACTTAAACTAAAGTACACAGGTTATTTTTTCCGACATATTTATATATAGACAAGGCTTTAATGTAAACAAATTTAATGTATTTCCTTGATATCACTTTTATCAGCGATGAATATTTATCGATATGCTAGGTTACTTAAGTTGTGACGCCGGTTTTTGTAAATTTTATTACGCAACTCGAAATATTTGCATGAAAAAATCTTGGGGTTATTAGATTTAAGTGCTAAAGTAGCTTACAAAATTATAAGTCATTAACATGAAATTGAATAGGTCGTTAGAGTAATTGTAAAACATATATTCAAAGTTTTAACGAATTTATGGTTATTTTTAAATTTTATGCCAGTAAAATATGTTTCGTCTTAAATCTTCCAAAATTATAGAATTTTTTGATGATGATAACGTATATATTTTAGAGGCCATCTACCCTGAGGTTTTTCCGCCGTGTTTACAAATTATTGGTGTATGTTTACAAGTTGTGTTTATTGCTTTATTGTGTTGTGACGTCCATCCCATCTTGCCAACGCAGTTACGGCCTTCCATGGTCACGGCACGAGGTTTTGGGGTTCACGTTTGTAACTTACTGATAATATTGGGGTTTACTCGCTTGGCCTAAGCTACCGCAACGAAACCGAGATAATAAAAGAAGTTGAACTTACCATCAGATCTAAGACGCTGACGTACGAGGACGTATGGAACTTGCACCGATTGACATGGTGGGTGGCTGTCGGGCACTATGGCTGCTGGACTCTGGTTGTTTGCTGTTGGTTGAAACCTAGAGGGTTGGGCACTAACTCAGTAACGACTAGGAGTTGTAGTTTTTACAAGGTTGACTTATCACATTATTAACTTATTACGGCTAGAGTGATGAAGGGGTCAAGTAGTTGGAGCATCGCGGTCATTTATCAGAAGGATAACTTGGTGAAGATACTGGAATGGTTAGAGGAATGGTCGAGAATGGGGGCTATATATGTGATGAGAGGGGGGGGGGTGATTGGAATGTAAAAATTGGAGAATTAGAGGCAGGGGTAGACGTGAGTGGAGAAGAGCGGAGGAGAAAATCGAAAGATAAAATTGTGACGGCAGACGAGCAAAAATGGCTGAGTTAAAATACAACTAAACACGCAAAATTCAAATATGTAGGCAACCAACTCAACAGTTAGTATTTATTATTTATTATTATTATATTAAACTTTCTGTGAAAACCAATGATAATTTCATTGAACAAAATTTATATTCATTACTATATAGAATTCACAAGAATTTAACCAAGTAATGCAAGATTACGATGTGCATCATTTACAAGTAGAGCGATAAATTTATTGATATTGCTGCGTAGCGGGTTGCCGATGACATCCAGGATGATTCTCTGCAATATGGTGGTGATGGCAGGCATTGCAATATTGGCAATTTGACTCGCCGAACCACCAGAGAGGTCCACTTTTAACCTACTCTTATCCATGGTGAGGTCAAGGCCGTCTAAGGTGGCGTTCAAGCTTTTCAAATCCAAGATGAGAGACGCTTTTACTAGGATAGCTGGCACAAAAGCTGTCAGGACGCCTTTCATTGATCCGGCAGTTAAACGAAGAACTCTGACGTTAGCTTTGTAGTTCGAGATCAGCTGAGAACAATTTAGGTTATAAATTATTGATTATAGGTGGCACTAATAATAAAATTTGCCAAATTTATAGTTAGACCAAGGAAAGGAAACCTACCTTAACGTCTGTGAACTTTAAAGTGACTCCTATAGCCGTTTTCCTATCGATTTCTGAATCCAATATTTCGACATCACTTACGCGAGTAATAGTGGAGAGGTTATAGATTGTCATGTTTGATAATTCAAGCGTTACAGGCTGAAAAAGATGTTTTTATATTATGTTTTGTTAAGGAAAAGTTCTTAAAATTTGGATGTATTTAAATTTCGTCTGAATTTTAAATGAGAAAATTTTTAAGGGCGGAACATTCTTTTCCGAGACAAAAAAAGCTCTTTATCCATTTCTAAGCTATTCAAAAACATTGTCTCGAAAATTCAGATCGATATCTGGCTCAATAAGAGTAGGTGTGACAATATAGTTAGTACTCGTCTGTTTACCCAAAATTAATCGTGTTTTTATCGCCCCATCATTTCTAACATGATTGAACAATTTCTACCGAACATATTTAGCTACTTGATGGGTCATATTATAAATAATTAAATTCTCTAGAATATGACTTTAATCATTTTTTCATAAATATACATTTACATATTTTTTGGTCTTTTAGAGTCGAATTTCTAGCTCATTTCATATATTTTTGTTTGCCCTACTTCAATTTTCAATTTTGCTTACGCGATTGAGCAATTTCCAAAGAACTTAAAATTTGGATTTTTTCCAATTTCGTTTGAATTTTAAATGAGGAAGTTTTTAAGGGCCGAACATTCTTTTCCGAGACAAAAAAGCACTTTACCCATTCCTAATCCCCTAAAAAGTTATGGCTCAATAAGAGTAAGTGTGACAATATAGTTAGTACTCGTATGTTTACCCAACATTAATCGTATTTTTATCGCCCCATCATTTCTAACACGATTGAATAATTTCTACCGAACATATTTGGCTACTTGATGGGTCATATTATAAATAATTAAATTCTCTAAAATAGAACGTTAATCATTCTTTGATAAATATACATTTTCATTTTTTTTTCGTATTTCTAAGTTGAAGTTCTAGCTCATTTCATATCTTTATGTTTTCCCTACCTCATTTATCAATTTTGCGTACACGATTTAGCAATTTCTAAAAAACTGATTTGGCTGAATCATAACTCGTTTCATATATAATTAAATTGTCTAGCATATGACGTTAAACATTCTTTGATAAATATATACTTACATTTTTTTTAAATTTTTTAAATCGACATTCTACGCGAAAAAGGCACTTTATGTTTAAAACTGCACATAGAACATGTAATTTAAACTTTTTCTTAAAAATACTCAACGTCATATGCAAACAAGTTTTATAAACTTTTCAAAAACATTTTGGTTTTCCGTTTTCGAGTAAAATTATGAACGTCAGAGTGTACGCTGCTCAACAATTGAAACAACGAAGTGATATCATTAATTTGGGTAAAAACAAGATTTTTTCGATCGCATAAATGAAGTTCCTCCCTTGATAATAACTTACATTTATTGTTTGTGTCTGATTAGGTGGAAAATAAGGATCCAGATTAAATTTCGTTATAACATCCGTAAGTAACTTAATACCAAAATCAGCAACTTGATTAATCGTCATTAATTGCCTGAAAAATACACTTCTTAATACCAATCAATACAAATTAACATACAAACTTGTCTTACACTGGATTTTGCAATGTTACTTTTTTGGCTGCACTTTTCACTCGAACACCATGAAACTTTGCTACCTTGCCGAACTGATTCTCATAAGCAGCTAAACTCAAATTACTGGCTAAACAAGTCAACAAACAAGCTAATAGAAACTTCATGGCAACCATGTATACAACAACGTTGTAATATGATTAGCAATAGTTTTTAGAAAGGTTGCTGCAATTTTGTTACAGGAGTTTTTATACGAATTGATTCCGGCACACGTGCCTAGTTAAAACTGATTAATTACAACGAGACAACTGTACATTGGAACATGGAAAGGTATAAAAATGACACGAGTAAATCACCAGGAATATCATTTCTATATTTCGTTGCAGTATTAATTGTTTCCTGCTTAGCGCGTAAAATACGTAGAATATGCCAGCACGTTCTGAAATTCCAGCTGGTGGAATGCAGTATGTCGTCATTATTTTCAGTTTTCTTCTATGTTTTTCAATGTTTTTCACCTGCAGAATAATAATGTGGCGTTGTAGTGTGGTTTGATAACGATTTATGTTCTACTAAATATTTGTGGCACGATTTATCAAGTTCAAGTAAAATATTGCAAAAAAGGTGTTTGGGCTATTTCCTATACTACTAAAGTAAAACTAAATATATTTTTATTGTTTAATCATTTTTTGTTTATAATTAGATACATTTATAATTATTGGGATTCATTTTAAGACTGAGACAATAGGCTTATTGTATGAGAAATATACTTGTTTTGCAATGAAGGTTAGAAGTTATTGACGCGCATGCGATTATCGCGTAATCAAATTAATATTTTTCTGTCATGTTGGAATGTGCACTGGAAGGGGCACTTCTCATGAAAATGTGCATTGTACAATACAATAAAATTCTGTAAAACATCTAAGCATTCGTGTAGTGAATTTGTTCTCAACAATTTCAAAAAAATATTTCACCAATACCCGACAGAAGATTCGACCGATTACATTCAGAGCTGTGAGACCATGGAATAAAATTAACAAATATTACTTTTGTGGCGGTCCATGCCACACTTTAGCATGTGTTAATTCTTTGTATTTCTTTACTCGCAATCTACGGCACACCATACCCCACACAGCGCGGTTATGACGACGTTTAAACGGTACATTCGTCTAAACGTCGTCATAAGCTCGAAGCGACGAGTAAGATGCTGAAGTCGCAAATTCTTGAGCGTCTTTCAAGAACGTTTAGGAACCTTCTGGAAGCTAAGAATAATACTAAGGCAATTAGCCTTTCATATTTCGTTATTAGTCAAATAGAATACCCTCAACCGTGAGACCCAAAATATGTTTCAGGCGAGATCAGTCCGGCTGATTGTGAGAGAACTAAATTTTGGGATGAAAGTGAGGCCGATAGTTATGGCGTACCAGCTTGCTCAAAATTATTGACCTTTTTTTTATCATGTTGTGCAGAACCATGAATGTTGTGTAAAAATGGTACATACCATTTGGACGTGGTTGTACTCGTCTTAGAGCTGCCACCCTGATTTGTTGAAGGAACGTCTGCTGGTGGGAAGTTTGTGTTTTTTATGTATATATTTAGTTTTTGCATTTTTGTAAAATAAAATTCAGTGATTTCCCAAACTTTACATGGTACACAGCGTCCTCGAATTTAACAAACACCAATTTCAATTATTACATTCAGAGCCGTGGGACAATATAATAAAATTAAGGTAATATTTCTTAATTTTTGAATGTTCAGTCTAACCGTCGAAATAACCGCGCTATCATTGGAGATTATGAAAATATTCAATTACTAATTATTTCGACTATCAAACAAACGCCGCAGTAGTCCGATGAAGGCTGCTCGCTAAGCACCGCACGTGCCGAGGCTCGAAACGGCGAGTAAGGTGCTGAAGTCGCAAAACCTTGAGCGTCTTTCCAGAACATTCTAGAATATTTGGAGCTGGATGGACTTCGTGGCGGTGACCAGTTGAGGATGCCGAAGGTGGAGTGGTTGATGCCTCAAGGTGGCTCGGCGTCGATGTCCGTTTGGGACATCGAAAATGTCTTCTTGGTGGAGATTAGAGATTCTGTCTACATCATCAAGTCTTAAATCATCCGCTTCATCACCACCAATTAACAAAATTAACAAAACTAAAAATAGGCTCTCTCTCAAGTTAAAACAATAGACCTAAAAAAAGAAAAGTGAAAATTGCATAGTTAGTCCAAATTTAGTTTATTCATCAAGTCAAGAGCGTCGTTCACTTCAAAAACACTTATTGACTCATCAGTACCTAATTAAAGGTAAAATTTATTTAAATTAATTAAATACACATGCTGTCAATATATTCCAACATATATTATTCAAATTTGCACTGAGCAATCAATACATTTGATTGATAAACTTAATCTTCAAGCGAATCTGGGAGTTTCTCTTTAAAATCCAATAACGCCTGCATTTTTTCCTGGACCATTGACGCTACAGTTTTCAGGACTTCACTAACTTTAGTTTTAATTGGATTGCCGAGAATTGAGAGCATCTGATCTTGCAGCAGTTGGGTAACGAGTTTTAACGCTGGGCCTGCTAACATACCGATGAAACTGTCGCCGAGGTGAATGTCCAAAGCGCCGAATATAATCACATCAATTTGATCTGCAGTGATATTGAAATTATCATGATAAATGGTGCAAGCAAAGTCTAAGTTTAGCAATGGGATGATTGAGGTGAGCTTTCCGGAGGTTTGGAAGGGCTTGAGAATAAACGTGCTGAAATAGGCTCGGTAGTCTGCTTGCACCTGTGGAAATAGGTTATTAAAATAGATTAAAAATGGATTTATTGTCAACTATAGCATTTACCTTTATGTCATAGATTAGCAGGTTTAGTTTTAACGATGTTTTGTCTCCATTTCCATTGTCATAGATTTGAAGGTCGTGTGCAAGTTCCATACTAGCTAGGTTTGAAACTTTCAAGTCACTTAAATCCAAATTTGCACCCTGGAAGTTTTTATGTTTTTATGTTTTATGGATGTTTTTAAGTTTTGTTTTATTCGGTTAATTTCGATTCGCGATTATGGCATGTTGAGTCGATTATGTTATTGTTGGGAACCGTTGGCCTTTCTTTGAAAATAAGAATATGTCTGCTATTCATGTTTTACGATGCCGATTTATTAGGATTTCGGCAATTTCGAAAATTTTGACAATATTGGGGGCATTTGGCAGGAATGCCATTCGAAATGTCTAACTAACCAGGACAATAGTACTCAAAAAGGCCATATTCCCATTGTTGTGAAAAGTACCAGTGGCAATATAAAATCGTAAAATTTTCGAAATATTAAGTGCTTGCACAGGGTGTCCCAAACCTAAACTAAAATATTCCGAAAGAAAGAGCATTGTATAAAATAAGCACCTGAAGCGCAGAAGCGACGCGAATTAGGTAGAATTCTCAGATCGTAAACGCATAAAACCCTCCACACTCGATCACTGTTCTGGCGCGTGCCGTCCACGCAATAGTCAGACGTACACAACAATGGATTAGACAACAATAGGTTTGCTGCTTTGTCGCCGGCTTTCCTTATACGACTCTCGGCTGAAGTTGGATGCTTTTCTGTACGCGTTACCAAAAACACTCAAACAAAAGCTATTTGGTTTTGTTTGAGCACGTTCGTGGCTACGTTTCGTTCGTCCACGGATCCTCTGCTCTTTGACTCGGGTCTCGGTGGACCCAACATGTGTGAGTACGATGTTCGTATTGCTAGAGAAGTTGGCAAGAGTTTCTGGGCACAGTCTGTGAGAGTAGAGAGAGAGAGAGAGAGGGCGAGTGGTGGGCGAGGTGAGGAGCATGTAATATCCCGGAAAGTAACTTAAGTCATAAATTCCATAATCACACGTCGTAAACAAACATTTCGGAGTTTGAAGTGTGCAATAAAGG
>WSZQ02077641.1:0-10724 GCA_019419845.2 Weissflogia rhopalogaster
GCCGAAATGTACATTGTACAATAATAAATAATATTTGTAGAACTGTGAAAAAAGTGTTTTTACTCATCAAAAATTTTTTAAAATATTAAAGTTTAATTAAACACCAATTCAAATCTGTGCAAACATCGATTGAATGTTTTGCGATGTAATTGTCGCCACGAGTTGAATATATCTACTAATATTAACCTCTAATTGGATTACAATGTAGGCGGTTAGTGTTTAGTTGGCGAATATAAATTTAGCAAACCGGTTTATGATATAATCGCATAAAAAATCGACGCAATATGCTTGATGCTCATTTATTTAAATTGGAATTTTTTGCGCTTGGATAAAATGTGAACAAGTTTTACTCGAATTTTTGCTTGAGAGCTCCAATGCTCTGAAGAGCCATGGTTCCTTAGGAGCGTGGTTCCTCATGCGAAGTTTTTTAACAAGCTGCTTCTCATTCGCAAGTTTGTTATATAAATCTCCATTCGTCGGTTTATATAATCCTTGAAAATTAATTGCACTTCGCACTTGCTTGTTGTCGAACGCCGAATTCGAATTCGACGTTGCTTAATTTCGCAGGTAGCCAAATTAAAATGCTCGTTAAACAAATAAATACATCACGCCGTGTCGGCCGCGTAGTGGTTAAAGATTTGGAATATATGCAGGCAACAAACGGCTTTTGCGAAATAGAAATGCGTTTCTCCTTCGCCTGGCAGAGTTCTCTTCATTAGTGCATCTATCTTTGGCGTCTCTCCGTGCGTTCTCTCGACGTTTTATTTATTCGGGGAGTGCAAGCAAGCAAGGCAGGCCGACAATTTCGAACGATCTTGGAGCGTAGATAAGCGCCCCAAAGCCGAGGATCGCGTACAACTGATTCTATCCAAGCACTTACTGAATGTTGCAAATATTATACCAACTTGGTATTTTCTAAGAATTCGCATTTAAACAGACTTTTTTTAAGATAGTTGAAAATTTTATAAACACATGAAAACTTTAAGAAATACTAAAATTGTTCAAGGAGATCCTGACGATCGCAAACAAATAGTAGTGTATGCAATTGTTAATTTAAACATTCGGTAAATAGGGCGGAATCAGCAGTTTAGTTTACATTTACATGAATTGTTCAGAGTTTCGTGTATGCGGGTGGATGGATTTCTATACGTATATGTGATGCGTATGTGTGCTCGGATTCCGGTTTGTTATTAACCCATCGGGGATTAGAGAGCGCAGCAAGCGATAAGAAATTAAACTCCGGTCGCAAACCAACAAGCACGCACCCCCTTGGTGCTTGGTAAGACGCAGCATCACCCCAACTTCCTCCCATCCTCTCCTAACAAGGAAGTAACAATGGAGCATACATCGGATCAAGTAAACCCACGAATTACAGAGAAAATTCCCAGACAAAAAAACATTTTCGACCCCTCGAAATCGTCGCTACTTCTACTTAGACTAGAATGACCCGTTGCGATTTCGATTAATTCTGTGATACAGAACTGACGCACAATCTCAATAAGGGTACGAGCAACAACTTCCAAGTGTTGAGAGTGATTACGATCAATAAATACGGAAACGCTTTGCTTTTGCAGGCAGTTATCCTGGAATGTAATGTCGTGCAACGACAATCATCACGAATTGCGAAAATTGTCGACATAGCTACTGTTTGCGCAAAGGTTTCGTTCGCTATGTTTATTTCATCGATTTGCGACGTGACATTTCGTAGTGTAACGTGCAATGTCTTGAAATATCGTCCGTTATCTCTTACTTGCTGGCATTCTATTATTTAGTATTGTGATAAAAAATGATGTCATTGCAGTAAGTTACTTACATTTTCTTATGCTTCCGTGCATGATTCAATTCTGTGATAACGAATAGTCAATAAAATTCTAAGAAATCGTATGGTTGGATTACAGTAATCAATGTAATAAAAACTGTTTGTATTACAATGTCTGATAGAGCCTGTAGGAGAAATTTTCGGTTTTAATACGTTTTATGTTAAACAAATGTTGATTTTAAATATCTAGCACGCCTCTATTTACCATTCGCGATGACACACACACACACAACTCTCTCAAATGCTTCGTATTCGTAAAACGTGGCGATGCACAAAGCCTCGCAATATGTTTAATTCATTGCTAGAATAACGAGAATAAATCCGATGCGACAATAGAGCCCGCGGCCGTATTCCACCAAGCTCAGCGCTGGAATTATTTAATACATTGATGATGCAACGTTTACCTTTAAGTAATTTACCATCGACGTGCACCTGAGGTGAGTGGTGGCGGCAGCGCGCACTTTCTTTTTGATTGTTTATGCGCGCGGTTCTTTCATGTATTTTTTGCGCAATAGCACCACATCGCGATGCAGTTTATCCCGCTTATTACTCGGAATTGTCATTTAATTGCTGCAAAGCCTGCAATAAACGTTGGATGTTTGGTAATAACGATTACTTTGGTACGTAAGTAGATTCCTAGATTGATAAAGTCTATAAATATTAATTGTATACTCGTCAATCATGTACCATTGAAATTGATTCAAAGCATTAGAAAATCTTTTTATGATTGCCACGTCCATTAACGCGTACAACAATGTTCGCACCCTTCTCTCTTTGTAAGCTCTGAAAAAATAAAACTTGCTTGTTGTAATTTGTATTCATTCACAACGTCTAGAAAACTTGTGCGGTTTCTTATTTTTTCTTTCTTTCTATGGGCACAAGGTCGTGACGGGTTGCGAAAAGTTTTAATGGCTGAAATTAATTGTCTCGCAAACTTTTCCCCGTCAACGATATGCCGAATTTTTTTCGTTATTTTCTCTTTTCCATATTTTTTCCGGTCGTATTATGACATCAAACCCTTTTCACGCGCGTTTGATATATTATGAAACTTTGCGTTTCCTTAAAAAGTTTAGCCATTTTCTTTTTGAATTTTTGACCCAATTAACGATTACGTGCACCGTGAGCGATACGACACTAAAGCTTCCCAGCTGGTATGCCAAACAGTATGCAAAACGCGTATGCAAATTTTCTATAGGCGCTCCGACAAAAGTCGTGCATTTTTGTGTGACGGTAGTCAAAACGCGGCGCGGCAGCGATGGTGGTGTAAGCGTTTGCTGTGGCCGGGAAAGCTTGAAAATTCAGTGGATTTACATCGCAATTGGGAATAACCGGTGGAGGACTTACTCTGCGAATACATTTTTTCCGCACTCCCTGAAGCTCGACGCGACGCCCTTCTTCTATGTATGCGGTGAGCGACGCACGCTGGGATCGTCCATGTTGACGTGGGATTCCCAGGCTATAAAAATCGTAGCAAAAAAATCTCACCTTCAGAATGTGCACATAAGGTGTTTCCGTAGTGTACGTCGGCGTAGGTTGTGAAAAGCATTCCTATATTTCCTCAAATATGCGGGTATCATGATTTTGCGCAAAGGGAGTATAACACTTTTTCTGCCTCGCACACAATGCTGATGTCTTCACGTTTCACGCGAAGATTTCCCAAGTTGCGGCGTGTATTTTACTTTCAAAAACAACGTGGTTCATTCGTGGTTCGGTGGGACCGCATATTGGTTTCAAATTTACATGAACCCCATGTCAAATTTAATAATGTTATTTTTTTTCTCCGTTCTTGATATTATTAAAATGGGAATATATGAATCTAAAATGTTGTGTTTTCTTTGTGTTGCAGACCAAAGCAATGATGATTTCAAGAAGCCTTCTCGTCCTGCTGCTCGTAGATGTGTCCGTCGGACTGACGTGCCCCACCGGCTGCGAATGCAACGATGACACATTCGTCGTGAAATGCGAGAAGAGCAAGTTGGACGTCCTGCCAATCACACTCAATCCGGCCAT
This sequence comes from Weissflogia rhopalogaster, assembly GCA_019419845.2. NCBI lineage: Eukaryota > Metazoa > Arthropoda > Insecta > Coleoptera > Staphylinidae > Weissflogia > Weissflogia rhopalogaster. Next base: position 3,830 of record WSZQ02077641.1, read on the forward strand.
CCAGCGTCTCGTCCTGCGCAACAACAAGATCAAAACCGTCGACGGTGCCGCATTTCAATTCTATCGCGACCTACAGTACGTCGATCTCTCCAGCAATCACTTGATCAACATACCGACAAAGAGCTTCCTACAGCAGGACAAACTGCAGGAACTGCACCTCAATAAGAACAAATTGTCGATGGTGAACAACAAAACCTTCCAGGGCTTGAAGTCGCTCACCGTGCTCAATCTGCGCGAGAATTTCATTCAGGAATTGCCGCGCGGCTTGTTTTCCATCTTGCCAAAGCTAGAGGAATTGAATCTCGGTCAGAATCGTATCTCGAAGATCGACGCGCTTGCCTTCGACGGACTGCTCGCGCTGCGCATTCTCTACTTGGACGATAATCAACTGACGTCGGTGCCGACGCCGTCGTTTGCCGTTATGGGCAGCTTGGCTGAATTGCACGTGGGGTTGAATGATTTTACAGCGCTGCCGGACGATGCATTTGCCGGATTGGCCAAATTGGCAGTGTTGGATCTCAGTGGCGCTGGTCTTTCCAACATTAGCGAAAATGCTTTGCATGGAATGACTGGATTGAGGAGTCTTAATTTAGCGGATAACCGTCTACGTGTGATTCCAACTCAACAATTATCACACTTGAACCGTTTGGAGGAGTTAACAATCGGACAGAATGAATTCGCAACGCTTGAACCGAATTCCTTTAAAGGTTTGAACAATATCAGGAAAATCGATATCACCGGTGCGACACACCTCGAACGAATCGTAAAGGGTACCTTCAATGATAATCTCAATTTGGAGACCATCATATTGGCTAGCAATCGCAAACTTAACCAGATTGATGATGGAGCATTGGTGGGATTGCCGAATTTAAGACACCTCATTCTGCGCGAGAATGCGTTTACCTCCTTTGCAGAATCAATGCTTGCATGGAATGAATTAAGGTCTTTAGAGCTCACTGACAATCCGATCCATTGCGATTGCCAGTTATTATGGCTGGGTAACCTGCTTGCGATGAAGAATCTCACAACCGTGCAGTGCGCTTCACCGCCCCAGCTCAAGGATAAGACGCTGCGCACCCTCAGCGCTGATGATCTAGGTTGCTCCTTTCGCGATCCGCGACAGCGAGCCATCTTGGTGACGCTGTGCGTGAGTGCTGCCCTTATCGTGTGCATTATTGGGTTGCTCCTCTTCCGCTACCGTCAGCGTGTGCGGGAGGCGCTAAAGCAGCACAAGTGGAACAAGCGCACCGCCATAAGCCGCAAGGAGCACGAGTATCAAAAGACCTTCGCCAACGATGACGAGTTCATCATTCGACACGCGCACCAGCACCACATGAAGCCGATTCCGGTAACGGAGTTGTAGCTAGAGTTGAGCGCGCCGCCAACCAACCAGCTCACCACCGGTGGAGTGTTTTGCGTCGATGGCGTGGACGTCGGTGGGCGGCGCGCGCGGACCACACCGCGTGGCGGCAACAGTGGCGGCGGTGGTGGTGCAGCCGGCGGCACACTGCCCGTCACCGGTTTCACATACATCACGGGCGACACGTGCCGCGCACATACGCTCACGCGCACGTTGAATCACGGCGACGGCGGCAATCATCATCATCGTGGCAACGGCTTTCCGCGATACTTGCACCAGCATCCGCACGACCATCATCACGATGTGTACCAGCATTAATTATTTCATTAATTGCGTCGTACTGCTGCCAATGACGCATCTGTGGTGGAAGAAACTGTAATGTGCACCGCCCTTTTTTAAGCGAAATGTGTTCGGACATTTAAAAAAAGCCGTAATTACATATTTAAAAGAAAATTAACAGTAACACGATGCGGTACTTCAACCGAAAACTAATATATAATAAAACTTTATGAAATCCATTCCACAATGTGATTTTTACGAAAATTTAGAGACTGTACAGTATTTAGTGTCTAAGGATACTTATAGCTCTCGTTGTTTAGAATTTTTTAACAAAAGAAGTACAACAAGTATCGATGTGTATCTTTGAAATGTTGATCATTTCAAAGCAACAAACAAAGCAATTGTATATCATAGGCAGCCAAATAACAGATTCGTGCCACAAATCCTTTGAAAATGTTTTCTTAAATTTATTTTAGACTGAATCCTGGTGTGTTCAATTGATTTATGACACGAAATCGTGATAACAAACTCCAAGAAGTTCTAATTGCTCTCGAGCGGCGCAGTATTCGAAAGAAAACTTATGTTCAGATATAATTTTGAGCACAAATTTTAACCTGCTTGAACCATCTTTCAAATCTATTTGTATATATGTAGCGTAACTTGCAATATTAATTCAACATAATCTTTTGGATTGACACAGAACATTTAGAAACAGATGCAAAACATTTATAAATACATGTAAATATCAACATTTGATTATGAAAATTGAAGATTTTATTGGAAAGTTCAGTGATCTTTCCATAATTATTTTTTTCACTAACTAAAAGTGGTTGTGATTATTTTCCAGTGTTTTTTAGTAGATACATTTGTAAACATGTCTGTCCTTTTGATCACTATTCTCCTGTATTATTTTATTGTACATAACGTTTCACGAAGAACCAGAGATACTTTTAAAACTTCAGCTAAACAAACTATGGCGTGATGCGGCAGCCATTATTCGCGAACACGTAATTTTCGAAGATACTAGTCAACATCGTCGTAATTAATAAACGATTAAGATAATTATATGGAAATTACATTGAAGATAATAGAGATTGCATGTTTGTGGACTATTTTTGTGCTGGTTTGGTTGAATGGCGAATGATTTTCTCAGCATTTCAGTGATGAAATGCTTTAGATAAATTATTGCGGAATATATGGGAATTTGTTGAATGGATGCGTGTAGGAATATCGAATTTGATGCATTCGAAACAAATGTGAACGAGTTTTATATTTAATTGTATATAGTAAGAATATTATAATAATAAACTGATAGAGTTTTGTACATAAAATAAATAATTATAACGAAAGCAACAAACAACAAATAAAATACATTAATAATAATCGATTGTATTTATAAAAATATAATATTAAAATTTCTTATAAAAAAAATTCTGTATTTTATTACCAAGATTTCTTTATTTTCAGAGCATCTATGAGGTTAGCCTTTCTGTTACAAATAGAGGTAGACAGATATATTTTAACGCCTATCGGCCATTACAGTCTTTCTGCCATGAGTTACAAATAAATTGTATTACAATTAAAGTCTTTCTCACATTTAAGAAGTTTTATTATTTATTTTTCATTTGTTACAAATCTCAATTTGTATACATTTAAAAATATTGTATTCTTGTTCTCTGTTGTAAATATGTTGTGAACTATAAGTATGCTGTGTTCCTTTTGGTCCGTAAATTGTCGACCAGGTGTATGCCGTCTAGGTGGCGCAGTGGTAGAGCAGATGGATACAAACGAAGGGATCACAGGATCGAGGCCCGGTCGGGTCGCTCCCTTTTCCACCCTCGCGGTTGCTTGCTAGTCGTGAGTCGGATAAAGTTCGCCGCGAAGCGGCGAACTATAAGATTGCAACCCATCGGGAAAACGAACTACCGCCGCGAAGCGGCGGTTGACCATTCTATTTTGCTAAAATGTATGATTAAAAATAAATTTCGAAAAAACATTTTAACTCCGCAGGCGGGAATCGAACCCGCCTCGGCCAAACAGTAAGCAAGCGCCCTAACCACTACACCAACAATCCGATTACTCGCTATCAGTCTCCGAACGATATCAAGTGAAAGGACATCATTCTCTATATGACAATATACGGAAATTTATAAGAAATCATTACAATACTAACCAACAATACTGAGGCAAATTGTGAAAGAGAAATGGAAACGAAGGAGAGGAATGACCAAGTAGGTAGGATGAGATGAAATACCACGGAGGCGAAGCATATGTAGAGGTTCCGATAAACTGATTATTTTCAAAAAGCATGATAATTGCACATGTGCTTAATTTATGGATTATATTTTTGTTTTATTTATTTTATGAAGTCTATCGGCGGCAAAATGTAAAATGGTGTAAAAGATGAATGCCGATAAAGGTCCTACTACCATACCAACCTTGCATCTTTCGAAGATTTTACGATAGTATGAAAAATTTTGATATCAGGATCACAGGGAAGAGAAGAGAAAAAGTTTGAGGACTTAAAAAATTAAATAAGTTTTATATTTCATTCAATTCGGGAAAAATGTAATTCTAAACTTTTTCAACATTTTCTACGGAACCTAAATCCAGCAGCGCCATCTTTTAGATAATAGTAGAATAACAAAGCTCTTAAAAAGCTCAAATAGGAATCTGTAATTCCAATGTGGTTGAGCTTGATACATTAGGCAAGAGATGGCGCCTCCCATATTAAAAATTAATAAATGTTATCTATAAATTTTGTCATTGATTTAACTAAATATTAAACTTGATATTTTCCTCACGGTTTTATTATAAATAATTTAAATTGTAGCCTAAACTTACTTATAAACATCTAAATTTACGATGTTCGACATAGCCTCTAACAGTAAACACCTGCAATTTCAGCGCAATAATTCATTCAATTCTTCCAATGGCCAAACTGATTAATGCAAATGCCCTATGAAATTACTTCAACCCCTTTCTTGTAATTACGCAAAGAAAGAAAGCGGCATGCAACGTCATTTACGCCTCAATACAAACCAATCATAACTAAATGAATTGTTTTTATGCTAAGAAAATTTCTAATTAACTGTCAATTTATAATTTTCTGCTGTGTAGAAAGAAATTGAGTGCATTGAAGGCATTACAACAATCCACCTACCTCATAATAACATAATAATTGTAATAGTTAAGTCACTTAATACTTTAGATGTTTTAGAAGTGACTTAACGTTTCTAACTTTTATAAACATGTTTTATCAACAAGCGACAGACTCCATTAACTATAATAAAAATTGATTTTTTTAGCAGAGGCAAATGAATAAATATATGCATGAATATATCCTAACCACATGACTGATTTTTGACAAAAACCGAAAATCTGTTACATTTAAAACTGCAATCCTATTCTCAGTACATTATAATCTATAAGTATGAAAATGTCATTTTAAAATATAAAATTTCGGAAAGGTGTATGCCGTCTCACAGCGGTAGAATCGATGGATGCGAACAAGAGGGCCGTAGGCACCTCTCTCGCGACTCTCTTGTTCGAACACCAAGCGGAAAAAATGTATGAATTCCCCGATTGCGAAAACTATATAGTTTCCGAAATATATTTTTAAATTTGGTATGATTTGAGAATGATACCAATGATGTCTATTAGACACCATTCCATCGAGTTCGGAGAAACTTTATTTTGTTGTCAAAAAAAGTCAAATGGTTAGTCTTGACAATATTTTGATGAAAACATATAGTATTTCCGATCAGAAAAAATTCTCTAAGTATTCACAATAGATATTTAAATTGTTTAAGTATATGAGAAATAATTACTTATAGAGTTTGTACATTAACTTGAAATATTTGCTGTGTTCCTCTATGCCATCAATTTTCATTGCAGGATTAATATGTCCCAAGTTTTCATACGTTTCTACAAAATAATCCTGGAATCCAACTTTAGCTGCGCATTTCTGTGATACCACTGAAGAAAACGCCGTGATAGTAGCCTCCACACCAACGGCGCGGCACAACAATTCACGTGCATCGAGAAGTCTTTCTCCCAGACCATCCCCACGGAATTCCTCAAGCACATATAAACCTATTGCCTTTATACATTTCTGCAAATTAAATTCCTTGAAGAAATCACGTTGATTCTCTGCATAATCCAAAATTGTTATAAATGTTCCGATAGCTTTCCCAGAGACCTACAATTTTAATTTGAACTTTATTTATTTGGCATTGTTTATTTTTTAAAGAGTTTTAATCTAATTGTTAGCAAAATGTTTACTCGATTTATCAAAATTTAAAACTGTAATGTTAATAGCTTACAAACTTACTTTATAATCATCTTTTACGCCGGCTACCACTTCTGAAAGAACATTGAATCCGGCAAGTTTCACATTTCTGGTATTTTCCTCTTTGGTAAGACAAACAATCGATAACTTCTCATTCACGACGCAATTCCACCATTTTCGAAATTCATACATACTTTCGGGATCTTCCTTACATTCTAAAAAAATTGTTGATTATTATTCAGGTGTGAGATATAACAAAATAAGTCTTACTTACTTAAATATTTCGTTGTCGGCTCATCGCCGATAAATCTCTCCGTAAGATGCTCCAAAACCTCTGGGAACATGTCCTCGGTTGCATCTTGAATCCAATAATTTCTTGCCTTTCCATTAACGACTTTTTTACCTACAAAATTGCAATAAACTTGAGGGAATTTACGCCGTGACATTGGGAACAATTATTGTTGAGAATTATAAAGTATGGCGAGTATGATGCTAATTTTGTACTGAGCGTAATCGAACTTTGTCCATATTATTATTCAGTAATCTAACCAATGAGCAAGGAGGAGAATGATCATTACATCGCACAATGAACTACTTTATCATATAAAGTGATTGCTGCAGCAAAACCGGTTCATGTCCGCACAAAAATTAACTAAATATTCTAATATGCCAACTTTAAAGTAAACACAAATGTGTTTATTTAATTATCTATGTTACCAATAAAATAGTTTTAAATGTAAGAAATAACTTTCATAGTTTTGTGAAACAGGAAACTTCTAATTGATTACGGAAAACTGTAAAAGCATTAGATTATATTTGTTCGCGCAAGTTTTCTGCTGACATAATAATCGTTATCAATCTGATTTGTTCGCAATGATTCATTCGAAACTTGGAATAATCGCAATGTTTGCAATTTCATAAATATTGCGTACCATAAATGACTTAAAGAGTGGTGTGCATTGCAT
>WSZQ02077663.1:0-18886 GCA_019419845.2 Weissflogia rhopalogaster
GCAAAAACATCACCAAAATAATGTTTAATTTTCCAGATAATTGAGTTTAAATAGCATCTATTGTTTTCGTTATTTTCCCGAAAACTATTTCTTATTTTAATTCACGGATATGATGAGGCCGATGCTCGCAATTGCAAGCGGCTGCAAATGCGGTGGCAGTGGGATTATTATTTATGGCGCCATTCGACCTTACCCGTGAAAAAATAATATCCATAGGGTTCACAGGTGATTAAAATTACGCGTTTGTGAAAATGAAATGGGTGCCTTGCGAAGTTGCACGCGCAGCTGTTTTAATCCTTCTAGGTTTTGCACCATGGAGACTGGAAATGCTTTTGGTCGGTGTTGATAAATAGAAGAGTTTCTAAATTTCTTTTCGCTTTCACCCAAGCGATGGCACGATATATTCCTTCGAACAACAGCACGCTTTCCGTAATATTTAGATTTCCTAGACAAAAATAAACAACAATTAGGAAAGTAACAGTACCACGACAGTCTGCAACCCTCAATTGTGCCCGTTATTTAACCACTATTTACAAATACCCCACATACCTCACATTGCAAAAAATCTCAACCGTTAATTAGTTTTTACATTCTACTTTTAAAGTTAGATCCAGAGAAAATATAAGATAGATAAGTACATGTTATATTAGTGGCCTTGAAACAAAACTGTTTAGTTCAATCTAATTTGTGAGATGGCGCTAGTAGGAAATCGGCTGTATTTGGAGTATCTGACCAGCGACGAGTTTTGAAATGTTAATAAACAGTTTCGTTTCATTTATTGCTCTAAATGATTTAACCTTTTCGATTTGTTTGTATATTGTCAATTTTTCTTAAAATAGCCTTAAACAAAAACTACATGCTATATACAAATTGAATAGATCAGCATCTTTCCAAAAATGTAAGTTTGCAACTGTGCAGCTGATTATAATTTCATTCTTCCAGGTTACTAAAACCTTCAAGCCCTCCCAAAAACAAAATACATGATAAGTATCATATTTTCAAATGATTAATTAATACCCTCGTTGAAGAAATGTTCCAACATGGACGAGATGATTTACAATTGATGATAATAATATGTAATATGTTTTAAAATAAAACTGTATCTCAAAAATTGTCTTTAAATTTAAAAACAGTATTTAAAATTAATGAAATCAAATAGCAAAAAGTGGCGCCACTCTTGATTTTCGGCTTGGGTTGAACTAAAATCTGTTGCAAATTTTACTGCAGCACTTGTGTTACTGTACATATGTATGATCTATGGTTAGATCAGGATTATAAATTGTACATGAGAAAAAGTGCATTTTTGTCTTTGTCGCGTACATTGGTTTGCCCACTAGCGTCACCTAGTGTGAAACAACTGGAACCTGATGCAAGCTTGAGCCAATCTAGGCTATATGAGATATCATAACATGATGCTTAACGTTTCTAGAATTATTAGGTTAGAAAATGATATGAACCACATTTGAGAATCGAAAATTTTCGGGTATAATCAGAACTTTCTAAAAGAGGTGGGAAGAAAGCATTTTCGCCTGTAATTCCAAGCATTCTCCCCCTCAAGCATAAATTTCAAAGTCCTATGACGCAAGAATCTGGTCTAATCGACTATATTATGAAAATTATTTACCAATTGAAGAAACAAATTTTAAAATAAAAAATATATACCATTAAATATTTTATTGCAAAACACATCTTATAAATAACCTTTATTCACTTTCTTCACAATCAGATGTTCATAGATATAAATAGTATTTCATTTCTCAGTTCATACAAATACAAAAAACAAAACATAATTGTAATATAATCTTAATAATATTATGTATGTAAATTTCTTATGCCAAAATGCACACTGTAGTACCCAAAATGTTGATGTTCTTCAAAATAAACCAATGGAATGAATTCATTTAAGACCTAGTGTATTTTCCCCAGATATGCAACATGAAGACAGATGCAATGAAGAGCAGGGACATGACTAACACTGGTACTGGTCCACTGAAACATAATAAAATGTAAGTAATATCAAATTAACCAAGCAAGACTTTTTCATGTATATATGAATTTAAACATGATCGGCACCAAGAAATCCTGCCAAAAATATATTTTTTTCAGATGTAATCCCAATTTTACCAAATAAATCAATTAGAGTGAAATTATATTTGGTTGCTCATTATAAAATATTATAAAATCTTCCCAGAAATGAATGTATGATGCCCACAGCGACATCTGTTCAAAAAACTAACACTAAAAAAATAACCTATCTTTTCAACTAGTGAACAAAATGTTGTTTCTAAGGTTTCTTGAAAATAATGTATGAACAATAATGTGATACTTACACTTTGATACCAGGAGAGTCATCAGTGTAGAACCTCCACATACCTCCAGTGCCAGCACCACCACGCGTCGTTCGTGCCGCCGTCGTCGTGGTTGTTTTACGCTGCCTCACGGTGCCACCGCCGCCTCCAGCACGAGGAGCCGCTGCCTTCGATGGTGATCGCGTACCGGATCCAACAGACGTCGAGCTTGGTGCAGCAGGCTGTTAGAGATATAGATCGTAGTATTACAAACCGCCACAAATCAATTCACAATATTTAAGCGAAAAGTTGAATTAAAACTATGATAAATTCGTACGAAACGATGGAAAATGTGGCGTAACTTACCATTGTTATTTAAGTTGCTGTCTAAGTTATGTTGTTTAACTGGAGTTTTACGTACGTCCGCACTGCAAGTTGCTACTCAACGTAATAATAGAAAATGCGTGAGTGCACCGTCCACCACGGCCAACAAGCAAACTCTGTTTGACACGTTGGCATACGTCATCGGGCAACTCGACACAAGCTAATGTCCTGCAGTGCTGCCAACTGTTAGCTAATTGTACAGTTAGCTTTTTATGCAACACAATAAACACTTAATTAATATGTCTATTTGAATTGATTAAAAACTTTCAATATGAATATTATTTTGTCTTATAGATTAATTCTTTCTGATTTTTTTTTTTTATATTTTCTTAAACATTTGCTAGAAATAATTAAATACAGGTTTACGGACTTGTAATTTTTGACGATTATCAAAAACAATTATAGGCAAGACTATAATAAAATATTAACATATTTTCGAAGTTTATTTTAATATATTTCTATTAAAAACTTTTGTCATTTATTACGTGTCAAAATATGTCAAGATATGCAACACCTTACACGCACTTTGACATTTGAAAGTAAACAAACTCGAAAACAAAACATATTAGGACGAAATTATTTTGGGTTACAATAATTTCAGGCAATGTATGAATATTGAACATACATACTCGTGTCAATTGTGTGTAGTAATGCAGTGTGACCTGGAAATCAACATCTTGCCCTATCGTTCGGGTGTGTGTTCAGCAGTGCATCTTCATCGGACGCAAAGACCGCGTTCTGGTATCCTCTTCCTACACTTCACGAGCGTCATGCGTCCATCGCACTGCATCACATAGCTGTCAGGAGTATGACGGGTACGTCGGTGGGGTTTGCGACGGCCAGTCGTGATGGTGTGCGCGACCGAGCTGAGTTGACAAGTGACATTCTGTCGTTGACATATGATAGTAATGATTGACACCGCGCTGGTGGTGCGGCCGTTGCGGTGAGAAACATCCCAGCCAGGCCGCAAGCAGCCATCCAGCAGAAGGTGGCCGCCTCCGTGAGCAACAATGTTCTACCTGTCGCAGTTTTGCCGCGTCTGCATCCGCACCAACGGCCCACTCTACGACCTGGAGGCGGTCGACGCTGACGCCGTCAAGCTGAGCGACAAGCTGCGCTACGTGTGCCCCCAAATGGTAAACACATGATGTTTTGATTGCGTTATTGATTTTTTTCCTCAACCTTTGGCAATTCGTTTGTTTTTACAACGATGTTTGTCGGAACATAGGTGATGTTGGATGGAGTGTCCGGTCGATTGATGTGTGCTGACTGCTTGAAGAAGCTGCGGGTGACGTACCTCTTTCACAAGCAGTGCGCGAAAGCAGATGAGGTGCTCGGAAGGTACGTCCGAGAGATAACGAGCGTGAATCCTGAGGAGAAGTTTGTTAATTCGGTGCTGCGTGTCACGATCGTCCCTGTTCAACGGTGTCCTAGTAATGTTGATGATGAGGCGCCGGAGGGACCATCAACTGCAAGTCGACAAAGTGGATTCCTTCAACAAGCTATGGAAAGGTCGTGTAATTCTAAACCGATTAGGATGCGAAGGAGATTGAAACAGGAAGCTTCATTTCGGTATGTACTCCATTACATATTTTTAAAGGTTATGTGTAGTTTATAATTTTATTGGTTATATTTAGATGTTCTATGGTTAGGGTTCTCATAGCATAGTTTAAGTTTTCTTAGGTTATGTTTCGCGTTCTTCTGTAATATTTGCATTTTGTGAGGTTATATTTAGGTGCTTAATGTTTTCTTATATTATTGAATCTTTCGGTTACATTTTGTTAAATTAGAAACATGTTTGTTGGATTAAGTTGAATTACGATAAGTTATGATTGTACACATATCTTTTCGGATAAGTGCGTATGGCTCTTAGGACATTGAATGACATGGGTCCCCTCTTTAAGACTTTAGTGTAAAGTTTTACATAATATGTTTGGTTCATGAAAAAAAAAAAAGGAATTATATTAGTTTAATTTTCTTCCAATATTCTAGAATATCAGAAGCATACAAAGAAAGAATACGCCGCCTTCGTCGTGTTTGCCCACGCATAACCAAACAACAACGCTGCATGCTCTTAAAAAGTCTCCTCACGAAAACGGACAGAAACATCAACTCCCCACTCACAGTGCGCAAATCACGCAAGTATAACATCTATCATTCTCGACAGAAAAACCCACCACCTCCTGGGAAACTCACGCCAAAGTCCTACAAAGTCAAGAAGAAACCGGACGCTACACCTAAAGGAGGTCTGCGTGATCTACTGGGTTTCATTAAGTGCTATGACTTCGGCTACCACGTTGACGACAGTGAAATACGCGAGCAATGCGATGGTAGTGTCCTTGATAGACTTGAAGCATTTTCGCGGACTTTCTTCTACCGAAACTTTGACGCCTATCACGAGACCATCCTCGCGCTGGCCAACGACAGTGAAAGTAGTGATGACGACGACATGTTTGCACCTTTCGATGAAGTTGAAGATCGTTCACTGTGGCCGGAGTGCAGCGAAGTGCATTTTAATAATACACAGGTAGTTGTTAAACAGGAAGTCGTTAAACAGGAAGAAGATGAAGATAATACCGAAGGTGAACACCTCGCACAATTAACTACGCAGCTGCCTGTCGATGACATCAAAGCCGAGCCTACTGCACAGGTTGGTGAGAACGAAGATGATATGGATGACTTGCTACCCTCTGCACTCGTTCAAGCGTGCTATGAAGACCAGGAGGCCGTGCAGCTTAAGACGAAGATCAATGATGGGTTTCAGCACCTGGTGAATAAGATAAGTAAGATTAAGACGAATCTTTCGCAGGATGCCGCAGGGATTGGATCAAATCGTAATCGAATATCAGTGATACCTGAAGCTTCGACATCAGCGACGAAGCCGAGTCTCACCAGCTTGGATTTGCTAACGAGATTGACGAATAGTACGAGGTTGGCGAAGGATGCGCCTAAAAAATCGACGCCAGTACCTACGCGCTGCTATCTCAAATGTCGAACGCGTGGTAATCCTTTCATTAATCCGCAATTAATGCAGCAGTTTCAAACGCGGACGTTCAAGTGTGACACGTGCAATCGCAGCTTCAAAAGTCCTGGTTATCTTCACTCGCATTGCACGAAAATGGGACATTAGGTAACGAAAAGATACTAGTGAATTATTTATTGAAACATGTGTTTCAAGTTTTTATTTTACTCCATGGCGGACATTTAATATTTAAATGCGCTTATTTATTGTTTTTTTAATGCGATGTTTAACCCTCAACCTTCTGTGATATTACGTACTACACTTGCACTACATGAACTAGCGTAGGTTTTAATTGTGGTTATATTTAAACTTTTGGGTTTCACGTAAATAACGTTATAACTTTAAATATTTTCTGAAACTAGTTTCTAAAACACCCATTTAGTAGCTGACTATGTTCTTCAATTTATCCTGATTTTGTTAGAAATGAACATTTCTTGATAATTATTGTACTGAACAATTCGCATAAAGTATTTGTGGCGCCTTTACCGTTATGATTGTCAATAGTCACTAAAATCAAAATAGTATCAAGGTAATTTACTTGACTTTACTTGTTCAGAAATTCAAATGAAAGGTTATAATCAAATATATCAGCAGCGATTGCAATCGTTTCATAATAATTTTGATTTATTTATATTTATTGAACATCTACGTGATTTTCCTGCTTTTATGGAATATTTATCAACCTAATCTAACCTCAATTTATTTTTAAAACTTGTTATATTTTGCCTGTATAACTAAACAAAAATGGGAGTATGCTGCTGGGCAACTTTGACATTATCTTCAAATATATTACCTATAGCTTTGAACGGATATAACTATAATTCGGCATAAGCAGGCACCTACTTTTATGAAATCCAAAAGTTTAAAACACTAGCAGTACAAAAAGACACTTGGATATGTTTACTCTGTATACTTATAGCCTTGCGTTTTAAAAGGATGTCGTTTGTAGTTATGTTGTTGTTGATTTAAGTTTAACTTACCGCAAATTTCTTCTACTTCAGCGAATATTCGAAAAGACTGCATGAACCGATGAATTTAAAAACTCTTAATACAAGTTATACAATTATGAATGGGGCGGTTTTATGATCATCCTGTACATAAGGCACAAATTTTATATATAATACTATTTGAAAGAAGGGCGGTGAAGTAATGTTGTATATACTTAGGATAATGCTAATAGCTCAGGCTATATATTTTCTACAAAGAATCATTTTTGTTACTTGCGGTATATAGCGATATTTCGATTTTTTAAATATTTCTTTTTTTTGTACGTAACTTTGAAAGTTGCGGAAGTTGTGACAAATCGCACTTTGTTTTGGACTTTTGTAGGGGTACAGATTAGTCGGCGTTGAAAATGTCGACAACGAAAACGTCGGTGTCCGCTGTTTTCGGCAACGGCCAAACTCGGTACCGTTGCTCTCGGTTTTTGCTATGAGACTTTCATGTTTCAAATTCCTTGCCAGTGGAGATTTCTCCGAGAAAAGACGAAAAGCAACAATGGCCGAGAATAGCTAACGCCGACATCGCTAGGGCCGTCATTTTCAGCGCCCACCAAGGCTGCACCCCCTTTTTAGGGATGCACTTTAAAAATAATTTTGAATTTTTATTTATGGGACTCTTCTTCTTTTGGTAGGGTAGTAATGTGTATGTTATCATAAAATTATATTGTAAAAGTGTAGTTGAGGAAGTTGGAATAACCTGGAATTTATCGCATCTGTCGAATTTAAACAGTATTGTACCATTGCCAATCGAATTTACTAGTTGTTAAGGGCTTAAGAAAGAACAGATATTATTAAGATTCTTGTAAATCCTAATAAAAAGATGGAGGAATATTTTTTGACTTTTATTTGTGATTCAATTATTATTTTATATCATTATTATCAATTATATCATTAAAGAATTAATGTGATAACCAATAAACTAATTTCGTACTGAACAAACGGTTTGTAACCAAATTTATTAACCAGCATGTAATGCTGTACATTGTTTACGAGTATGACCAGTTGTGCCACAACTCGAAGGCGAGTGCTACAAGTCATATGAATAAACAATGTGCATTGCATGCGAGTTGTAGGGATGTCAAAGAAAGTATCGGTATCGATACCACGTGTCGATACTTAACGACTTTTATCGATACTGTAATTTTCGATAGTTATCGATTGTATCGAATCAGTCATTTTCGATACTTTTTGACATGCCACCACACTGTGGCCAACTGTTAATCACAACCACCAATTATAATCATGATTGTGAATTACGATGGAGTCGTATTCTGGGCGACAAATACGTACCAGTTGCTGTATTGGTTATTTAAAAAAAACGGAAATTCAATCATTAAATTCTTCATATCATGCAAATATATATCTACAAACTCACAAATTTTAATTCGATCAATACATTGGAAATTAGATCATTCGATATTTACTGCTGAAGTATCGATACTTTTATAGTTTCATTTATTCTAAAATTATTATAAATTGCTTTATTGCATCCATGACAATATTACAAAATGGAAATTTCCAATAGTTATTATTTTCACTGTAATTTATTATTAGGGTAATATATGCTCCTATCTGACATTAGGGATGTCAACTTTTCTTGAAGTATCGATTCTTTTGAAACTTCGATACTTTCTTCGAAGTATCGAAGAAAAGTATCAATACCTATTGGTATCGAAAATACACATTGACGCCATCTGTTAATGTATTTTCAAATTATTTTTACTTTTTGAGTAAATTAAGTAATCTACTTCGAAGTATCGAAACTTGTAATTTATCTACTTTTAATACTTTGATTGCGACGAATTGATAAAATCGGAAAGTATAGGGAATATAAATTTCATAATTAATATTTCTGCGAATGAGTAATACACTATTTTGGATTATAGCATAAAAAGCATAGTTTGGGTATTAATTTCCAAATGTTTCAAGATTATCTCGTGCAATTCGTTTAACGGATTTTGCTCATTCATTCGTTCTCGACATTTCATCAATCAAAATGTTTTCAATCGTATTAAATCTCAAGAGGATCACACAAGTCTTCCCACTCAATTCGCTGATTTCAGCAACTTAATCCAGTCGTCGTGTTTGTTCATGTTAAGTGCGATTAGAACACTTGGTTATTTGTTTGTTTTAAACAAATGTGAGCCGTACGGGAAAATGGTCAAGTTGCTTACCTCCACGCACCGCGACGTTGTGATCGCTTCGATGGTAAACGATGAAACACGAACATCAAAAATTGTAACCTTATGTATTTAACCTGCAAATACAGTTAATAGTGTGACTAACATGCTCCGTTCACCAGTGTACTCCAACTCTTGTTGGAGGAGGAGTTCTCGCTTTGGCAACACCGGTAGTTCAAGCAACACACGTTGTTTGGCGCTAGTGGTATATTAAAACGTATTTGCGAGTATACCCAATTTTAATCGAACATTAGTAAACAACGTAACCTCGAAAAATCTTTCCAAGCGTGCAGCACCGTGCAACGCGGTGCAGGACCTTCTTGCTTGTCGCCATTTTATCGCTAGCGATTCGTGCGTTCTGCGATCATTGTGCATTCCTTTTCATCGCGTCCTTTTGGATTGCTTTATAAAAATGGGTTTGCAAACTTCATTTCCGCCCTGATCAGTGGGAGAACACCGAATCAAGGTTGAGATTGAAATTTGTTGCTGTTCCGAACATGAATCGAATTTGGTCGTGTACCCGTCGCTTTTTGAACATATTCGAAGCATTGGGTTTACCAGTTCTGGTGTTCCTGCTGTCAAATGGCGTCGTGCGTTCTCGGTAGTCATCGTGATGTCGCTTCTTGCACGGCTGGGCTCCAAATGTATTTGTGGCTGCCTATATGAGTTAAAAATCGGTGGAACAAATAGTAATAAAATTGTTTTGTTACTCAATTATCAATCACAATCAATGTATAAACTGTAGTAACTTGTGGTTAGCACCCCAGGTCGCAAGGTGTTAAAAAGTAAGATTTTTCCGGCATTGTTATATTCCTACATGTGTTTTAAATCATGGTTCAGTGAAACCTGCTAAACTGATAAAAATACTTTTTTGCTTTTTGTTCTCTTGACTTACAAAAAAGCCTTTCCCACGTTGTTATTGTGACTAATTAGTTAGCTTTACGAATTCCTCAGGAGCTACAAAGTGTACAAAATTATTAATACTTCTGTAAATGAATGACATATCTCGGTAAATAATTATATATCAAATTATAAATAATAATAATAAGTATATTTCCAGAAAAATAAAAATTAAATACGAAATAAATGTACGTAAAGTTGCCTATAGTTTTGTTGATATGTCTTCAACGCCGACCTGTTGCGATATCCAACGACTTTCCTCGAGCAAGCACAAGTGTTATTATTCGGGTGAAAGGTAGTTCAGTTTTCAAGTTAAAACCGCAAATTTCGCGTATCTAACGAAAAATCGGCATAATGGACGTGGTGAACGCTGTGGGACCGAATGCAAGCACGGCGCGAACATCCCGAATCATGATGGAAGGCGTTGGGGCGCGTGTAATCCGTGGTCCTGGTTGGAAATGGGGAAAACAGGTTAGTTTCTTAAATGAGCATAAAAAAAAACTTTGCTGTGGACATGAAAACACTATAAAATATCTCAATTGTTTTGTTTTATTCCTAGAAATGTCTTGTACACTAGAAATACATTAATACAAAATGTATGTTTTTAGGATGGTGGTGAGGGTCATGTTGGAACTGTACGTAACTTCGAGAGTCCCGACGAAGTAGTCGTTGTTTGGGATAACGGCACTGCAGCAAACTATCGCTGTTCAGGCCAGTATGATCTTCGCGTAGTGGACAGCGCTCCAACGGGTGTCAAGCACGAGGGAACCATGTGCGACACGTGCAGACAACAGCCAATCTTCGGCATTCGTTGGAAGTGTGCTGAATGTGGCAACTACGATCTCTGCTCGATCTGTTACCATGGTGATAAACATCATCTAAGACACCGTTTCTATCAGATAACAACTCCGGGAACGGAGAGGGTGTACCTGGAGGCACGTCGTAAGAGTAAGCGCATTTCAGTGCGCGGTATTTTTCCAGGGGCTCGGGTTGTACGTGGTGTTGACTGGCAATGGGAGGACCAAGATGGTGGTAATGGACGAAGAGGTAAAGTGCAGGAAATTCAAGATTGGTCAGCTGCCAGTCCTCGTTCGGCAGCGTATATCGTCTGGGATAATGGTTCGAAAAATCTTTACCGTGTTGGATTTGAAGGTATGGCCGATTTGAAAGTTGTGAATTACGCAAAAGGACAAACGGTGTATCGGGATCACCTGCCTTGTTTGGGAGAGCAAGGACCACCACATACAGGCCCACCTGGATTGAAGATTGGTGAGAAAGTTACTGTGAATTTGGAGTTGGAGATTGTTAACTCTCTTCAGCATGGGCATGGTGGATGGACCGATGGAATGTTTGAGTGTATGAATTCCGTGGGTTCTGTAGTTGGGATTGATGAGGATCATGATATTGTTGTTGCTTATGCCAGTGGCAATCGGTGGACATTCAATCCGGCTGTGTTAACGCGAGTGGCGCCTACTACAGCTGAAGGGTATAATGAAACGCCTAAGCAGCAGTTTGCCGTTGGGGATGTCGTTCAGATTTGTTCGGATTTGGAGAGGATTAAAATGCTTCAGAGAGGACATGGAGAATGGGCTGATGGAATGGCACCGGTATGTTTATTATTTTAATATTTGCTTTTATGTTGCTAGCAGTTAGGATTTCGTTAATTTAGAATCATTTTAAAGAGTTTAAATCTTAACTATAGCCATCTTGTGATACGTGAACGACCATAAATTATTCTATAGGACCACAGTTGACATTTTACCCATGGGCATTATTAATCACGAATTAATTCATATTTATGCCAATAGAGTTGCTTTTTTAAGGAATTGAGAATAAATGGGCTTGACCTTTTACATTGGCTTTCATTGTTATTGGTGGTCCATGTATATACACTTGAAAGATATTTCTTATATAAAAACATAACACCCATAAAAGATGTCACTTAAGATTAGGGTTCACCAATCTTCTTTGTAGCCCCTCAAAAATCTTATGTCCCCCCATGTTATATACACAATTTTTAATGTAAAAAAATTATCACTTAAGGAATTTGAATGAAAGGATTTAGGAGGGTGTCATTAGGAAATTGTTAATAAAATACAATTACTAAATTTGAATTTAGATCTTACAGTTTAATACACTTTTTTTAATGAACATCATCATAATGCTCTGAAACAGCACTGAAATTGCGTGACCTCATTCAGTTTCGAACAATTGCGTTGTTGTGTAGCGCGATTTTAAAACGTCCGGGATTCTCCGGCACCACAGCCCAAAAACCCAGTTGATCATAAGAAGTAGGAACTTATTAATTGATTCCTTTAATAGAGTGATATCTTACAGTTTACAGGCACTTCTTTCCAATTAACAAAAAACAAATCCTCTGAAACAGTTGCGAACTACTATTTACAAAATTATGCTTTATTTTTATCAATCAAAAAACTAATATTTTAGTTAAAAGTTTCTTTTACATATTTGTTATAGTTTAAAGCTACTGCTACTTATGATATCTCATTTCATCTTCTAGACATTAGGAAAAATTGGCCACATTCAACAAATCTACAACGACAACGACCTGAAAGTTGAAGTGTGCCACACCACTTGGACCTACAACCCGTTGGCGGTTACCAAAGTGGCGAGCAAAGATGGTCGCATGCAGAACGCAACAAGTGGTGAGCGTCTAAGTGCATTATTGAAAAAACTCTTTGAGACGCACGTGTCGGGTGATGTGAATGAAGAGCTGGTGAAGACGGCCGCCAATGGGGATGCGCAGAAATGCGAGGAGGTGTTGAAGCAGAGCAATACGGCGGGCGCCGTGATTGGGCCGGACGTGAATGGTGTTTTCGCTGGACATACCGCGTTGCAGGCGGCCAGTCAGAATGGCCACCTGGAAGTGATTACCGTGTTATTGCGATTTCACGCAGACGTGGAGATCGAGGACAAGGACGGTGATCGTGCCGTGCATCATGCCGCCTTCGGTGATGAGCCGGCCGTGATGCAGTTGTTGGTACACGCCGGTGCCGATTTGAACGCGCGTAATAAGCGCCGCCAGACAGCGCTGCATATCGGTGTAAATAAGGGACATATTGGTGTTGTGAAAATGTTGCTGGATTTGGGATGTCATCCGAGTTTACAGGTATGTTCTTTTTTCTTTTGAAAATTTACGATGTCAGTTAATTTTATTTATTACCAAATAAAAACTTTGTGCTTGAGACTTTTCTCGACCACGATCTGGGACATCTTGAGTCGAGTACGGCCGAACCCAAGGAACGTGCGGTGCGTGCGAATCCGGGCGCATGTGCACCGCCACCGCACTACCGTGGTATATAGTAAAGAAAGCAGGGCATTAAAACATTTAAGAGAGGGGCTTATTACTAATTTTATAGACACAAAAAGAATGAATCTGAAGTGGCATTACAATTACTTCGAACAGTCGAAAGCCTACATTGATTCCTTTAGAACGTGACAACTCTAGGAAATTGCATTGAAATTGTTATATAGGTTACCACCGTAGGTAAAAGTGTGCACTGCCTATGTTTAAATAACATGCTATAAAGCCTATAATGAGTCAAAGAAACGTATGAAGGGAGACACCTTCATGTGCGACACTTGTGGCAATAATATTTTTATAGGCAGGCACAGTATTACGTATATGGATCAACTAGTCTCAAGCGTACGAAGGCAAGCGTAAATTTTGAGTTAGTAATTTGGCAGCAACAAATGTGGTTTCCGATCTAATATTATTTTATCGTCTTTGAATTGCTAAACTTATATTTTAACTAGATCAGATTATGCTCATGCGAAAAGAGTAAACATAGTCCCAAAATTGTTATCAAACATGCATCAACTAAAGGAGGGAAGACCTCCGTTTATATTTTTCATTGGCTGGCCAGGTTTGCGGCCCATTTATTCAATGAAGCTGTAAATGTTGTAAATTATACGAAACACTAACAAACGGGTTACTGAAAGTTTTGAAAAAATATCTGAAATCATTTTTAGTCAATTATGTTTTTTGTTAATCTTTCTTAAAATACGGAAAATTTACAAAATTGATTTTTACTTTTTTCGAAACGTGTAATACAATTTCAAAAGTCTGTAAAAATATCAAATAAAGCTCAACAGCATACTCAAATTGAAATTCGGTAAACCATCCACTCTGGGCGACATGCAATCAAGGGTCCATGATTTATGCTGCTTTTTAAAAATGTTTCAATTGTCAAGTGCCCATCGATGCTTCGTCAATGTGCACCCTCCCTTGCCTGCGCACTCGCGAATTATCATCACAAAAATCAACATACGCCGAACGGGAAAAAAATAGCGCACATGTATGATTGCCGACTAGGACGGCATCGGCAGTCCTTTATGATCGTTTTAACTGCTCGTAAAAAATCGCGAAAAGCGCTCCGCCACCTCCGGGTGCGACGGCAAATTGCGGCCACCACCACCGTCACCACTGGTGCGCGCCTAGCGCCCGCCGAACGTGGAAACACATGTCGGACGCTGGTGATACAAAGGGTTTTTCATCTGCGTGTAATGTACACATATTCCGCGCGCGTAACGAGAACAAACACGCGACATATTCCCGACACACGAGCCGCCTCCAATCGGTGGCGATGCTGCTATTGAAATGCGCGCCATAAAACCATCGTAAAACGGTAACAGCGCGACAAAAGAGGCGCGCATCCGCACATCTGCACTGCGAGAGGGAAAAAAAACGTATCTATTGAAGAAAATTGAACAGAATTTCATTGCTATTTGTTTAAAATATAAATTTAAATGTTAAATCGATGAAAAAGTGTTATTTTTAATTAGCTTACTTTGAATTAAAAACGGCAGGTTGATCAGTGGTCAGAGCAATGACTGTTGACAACAATCGAATACTGGCGGATGTAGGTTAAAAATGATTTTTTCTAATCAATAGTATTAGTTTCTAATACGACTAATTACATGGTAAGGAAATTGATTAGACCAAATGACCATAGTAGTAGTATAACATTTCAAGAAGTCAATTTCAAGAGTTTTCAGAATGTAACAAGAGAGTAGGAAGAATAGTTCTCATTTTGCTGCTTGGCCAAATCTATTCCATATTAATGAATCCATCGTTTCGTATACCCTGCGTGCCCAAGCTATTCAAATAAAACCTGACCGACGCGACAGTGAATGCGAAGAAATATTTTTAAAATAATAAATTTATTGTTTGTTTAAATCCAACAAAGGTATAAAAGATAAAACGGGTAAAAAGGTCGTAGTTACTTGTCCCATTGTCGGACAACCATGTGTAAGCAAATGCAAAATGCGCGTGTTTCAGCATTTGGTGCTTTGTGATTCTGCACCGGGTGTTCAAATGTGGACCTGGATTATTTTGTATTGAGGGGCGCATTTGTCATTGTAAATTTATAATGAAATATCAATATTGTTTCAAATTAATATTCTGCCGGTTAATGTTTGCATTTGAAGAATAAGAAGTATGAATAACTTTACTCATTTTAAAAAGTGTGTTTTAGGCTGGCTGGAATTATAAAGAGCTGCTCGCTGCCTAGCCGTGTCTGACCAATTTATTTAAAACGATGTTTCTTCGAGTCGTTTAATTTCCTTTTAAATACTTTGGCCAAACAAAGCTAGATAAAAGATATGCCTCGATATTAGTCTGAACGTAACCTTATCAAAAAAAAAAACGCACCAGCCAGCGTATTTATTTGTTTGTTGAAAACAAATATACAAATGGAAGAAATCAATTGATTTTGAAATAGTCGTAATTATGAAGAGTCTAATCAGGTGGCGCAGTCGAATGATTAATTCTTCGAATCACTAGTAGTTAGTGCCTAATATGACTAATTTCATCGAAGAAAAAATTTAATGGAGGTAATGACTACAGAAAACAGAAAATGAATGATATATGCATATATTAGTGCTTTGCCTTTACGAAATTGTAATAGGGATGTCAAAAAATTTATCGGTATCGATACCATGTGTCGATATTTATCGACTTTTATCGATATTTTAATTTTCGATACTTATCGATAGTTTCGAATCAGTAATTTTCGATATTTTTTGACATACCACCACAATGAGGCCATCTGTTAATCATAACCAGCAATTATGATGGTAAACGTACTATGTGCGATTACCATCGCTGTTGCGTTAGTTATTTAGATTTTATTTTGAAAATAAGGAAATTTTATCATTAAATGCTTCAAATTAATAATATACCATAAAGTGGACAAATTCTGGCAATATCAATCGATGCTTTTTGCTGAAATATCGATATGTCTATGGTTCCATTTCTTCTAAAATGATTATAAATTATTTCATTGCTGCATTCTCATACATATGTGTGAAAGCTACTGAATAAAATTTTCCCCTAGCTTATCTTTTCACTGATATTTATCATACAGAAATACGCGAAAATCTGATCACAGCAATGTAAGTATTAAAAGTTGATAAATAACAAGTATTGATACTTGACGTCGATTTCTTATTTACACAATCAGAATCATTAATTTTATTATATATTAGAGAAAGAAGAAGAAATGGAAGAATTTGAAAATATATTAACAGATGGCGAAATTGTATATTTTCGATACCAATAAGTACCGGTACTTTTCTTCGATACTTAGGTATCGAAAGTATCGAAGTTTATAAAGTATCGATTTTAAAAAGTATCGATATGTCGTGAAAAATTGACATCCCTATCAGTTAGTTCTCTATAAAAGAACATGCTTTATCCGATTGTAAATGAAAATGTGCATCTCTCAGAATTAACACGTTTCGGATATACAGCAAATGTCACGACCGACTATAAGCCCGCGAGACTTCGAATTTTCCTTGTAAAAGAAAATGAATTTCTGTTCATGTCTACAACATGATGATGATGCTAGGGATAACGAGCAAATGCCGAAAACGGTGTTTTACTTTTATACATTTATTTCCAAGAACGACCCCGTGTTCTCGATGCATTAACGACAACACGTAAATGTCATTGTCGAAGAGTAGAAAAATACCAACCACTAAAAGCCAGTACACATCACTACCAATCGATTCCGTAAATAGACACAGTATTATTATGTAAATTCTTTTGAAATATAGGAATTAATATAGGAATGATGAGATTTCCATTGTTTTATAAAATGTTGAATTTAATACCGTATTGTTTAGAGGGATTTAAAGTGTTTGTGATATTTTAAATTGAAACATTCGGTATGAATATGGCAGAACAAAGCTCACACCACCACCGGAAATTGTGTAAAAGTGTACAAACGCAAATAAAAATTGAAATAAAAATGCACAATCCCAGCATATCGATGAGTTGCATTTATGCGAAGTGTTCCATATTTTTCAGGCAGGAATATATTCTCCATAAAAACGTGAATGGCTAATGAAATACACGCTAAATAACTATATCGAATATCGTGAAATGTTTTATTTCACGTTTGCAAAAATATTAAAAATCTTATTAAAAGTATTAATTAGTTTCTGTTTGTTTTATTTGTTGAAATGGATTTGTTTTTTGTTTTGTGAAACATCCAATGAAGTTATGTTGACCAGGAACGTGTTCGCACTGTCCAACATCGATTTGATTTGAACGTCTTGTACATAAAAATAAATAATTCCGGTTAATGGGATTTTATTCGTTTTTCGTCGTTTGATTCGGCATATTCGAATTGTGATGGCCGGTTTGAGACTAACATGCTTTTTTTTTTGAAGTTTGGTTTTATTGAGTGAAAAAGCATTTTTATCAATACGCGTTGCGATAAAATCGACAAAAAAAAATAAAATTACATGTGTATATACCTTGCTTCAAATTTGAGTTTATATTAAAATAACTAACTAATAACTTATGCATGGACTCTCCTTGCAAGGAAAAAATCCAACTTTTCTGTTGTTCGATAAAACACGATAAAAATCAAGGAACTTAATTGATGAATAATACAATTATGGACAGCTACAGGACAGTACATTTTAGAATAATCTAATCAAAATTTAATTCCATATTTATGTGTTTTACTATGGGTAATTTTATCTCATCTCGACTCCGCTGCTGACGTCTCAATAGTCTCACAACGAATATGATTAAAGATAGGACGCACTGTCGTTATCCGCCCCCTTTGGTTGCAACATAAACCGGAAAATATGATTAGTATCGACAGGTTTCGACAGTTTTCGCGCATGCGATGGCCCCCTGTGCAGGTTCACGATTGCCTCTTTCCCGGCGGATATATTTTATGGCGCTTCGAAAGTGCCAATTTCGCATCACTTGCTGACCCATAAAAATCACTCGTCGTTCGGCAGCTATCCTCCATCTCCTTGGGTTGTAAAAAAGTATATCCATAGTTTTAATCCGTTTCCGAGTTCATATAAAAAAGCATGCCTCAAAGATAGATAGATAGTTTTTTAATGCTGTCGTTTTTTTAAGTATTGCTATCAATTTTATATCTGGGATTTCTTGGCACTGTTGGGTGTTTTTGGGTTTATGTTGGTGATTCTGTTTGTATGGCATGATGTGAGGGGGTTGGATGGCGGTCGAGATGCCAGCGTAGATTTGCTTTAATTTAAGTTTGTTAAATGAGACGCGCATAATGGTAAAAGTTTGTGTATATTGTTGCCCAGGCACCCTTTGGTTTTGCTCTTGTTTCGTTTCGGTTTATTTGCGGATTTAAAGTAATTCTGGATGTTAATTTCGGTTGTTTGGCGTGATGTGTCTTTGGACTTGGGGTTTATGCGCTAAGTTGTGCGTTGTTGGTTGGTTTGGCGTGGTTTTCTGGAGATGTAACTGTCACATAAATTAGAATTTCTGTGACAAATCCCTGGGTGTACGAAAATTGTTGGATTATTTTTCTTTCGATATTAATCAATATGTGGCGGATAAAAGACTGATAGCTAGAGCACAGTGTGGATTGGAAGAGAAGGGATGGAAGGTGTGGATGGGAGATGAATATGTCAGGTGGAAGGGGGAGGGATTCCTGGAAGCATGTTGGGAGTGATTGTATAGGAATGAAAGAGTGGCTGAGTGAGGATGGATTTTGAAGGTGATAATAAAGCGAAAGAAAACAGCGCGGAATGGACGCCTACCTACCATCAACTACGGGGAGGCGTCAAATTGAAGGTACCTAGGGAGTG
>WSZQ02077696.1:0-18867 GCA_019419845.2 Weissflogia rhopalogaster
TTGTCCCCGAAAAATATCATGAAAGGCGAAGTCGAGCTTTCTTTACTACATTGCTTTTTTTAAGAAAAGGTCAATGTTTATTATCGTAGCATCAATCATTTCAATTACAAAAAACTCCTTATTTATTCTTTGTGACCTAACCTAATTTCTACTTCAACATCAACATCAACAACATCAACAACATCAACAACATCAACAACAGCAACAACAGCAATATCAGCAACAACATCAACAACATCAACACGATCAACACCATCAACACCATCAACAACGTCTAAAACGTCAACACCATCAGCAACATCAACAACATCAACAACACCAATAACATCATCAATACCAGCAACATCAACAACACCAAGAACAGCAACATCATCAACATCATCATCATCAACATCATCAACATCATCAACATCATCAACATCATCAAAATCATCAACATCATCAACATCATCAACATCATCAACATCATCAACATCCTCAACATCATTAACATCGACATCATCAACATCAACAAAAACACCAAGAACGTTAATAATACCAATAACACCAACATCAACAACAACGACAACATCAACAATCTTAACCTCTTAACCTATACTTCAGACTAACTTAACGGAGAAACGAAATAAATTAAGAAATACATTTCAGGTCATCGTGATAACGTCACTTCTGAATTTGTCAACCTCGAACTCGGACGTAACTAGAACGTTCTTGGAATTGCCAACATCTTTCAGCTGCTCCATGTTAGCATCCATGTTCTGCATCCCCTTCTACATGGGCTACAAATTGCTCTACAAAAGCGAAGGTGATTTATTCGAGGTAAGACGTTTGCTTGCCCTTGTCCTGGTGTGATCTACAACAACCGTCGACCGAAAAAAAAATATATATAAGAGTGAAAGCGTTAAGAATAAAAATAGCTAAGCTTAAACATCCTAATTGAATGTGTGATGTACGAAGGTATAAAGAAGGAAAAAATCTAATTTCCAGCGGATTTCGCGTGCCGCACGAGCGGGTCCAAAGTGGGGGCCGAAACAATCTCGACGCCGAGAAGAATGGCTGTATCTGGTGTACACAAAGCGCGTAATTAGTGAGTTATTTTTCGTTTTCTTGTCCGACTATTGCAACGAAAAGTCCGCCCCCCGACTGACACGGCGTAATGTACATTACTCACGTACATTCCATCGTGAGCTTGGTCGTTTTTAATTATGAAACGTTAATTGGCTGACTTTAATTGGTGTAAAATTGTGTGTTTTATACTTCGTGTTTATTTGCATTTAGCAAGCTAATTGTTGTTTCGTTGTTTTTTGTTGGTTGTTCTAGAAATGAATCATTTGCTGGAGGAAACAAAAGGCGATTTACTTCATCAACAGTTTTTAGAAATTTCAAATAATTTTACTGTTAGTTAAAGGGTTCCAAAATAATATTTTAAAAAGTGGAAAAGTTTAGTTGTATTCGTACTAGCGTCTTTTATTATACAATATTTGAACGTTATGAAAATTATTACCTGTTAGGGGCAATGGTGCGCTCAAGAAGTACTGTGGTACATGGTTCTTCAACGCCTCCATACCACTTTAATAATAATTTCCGAAGGACCATTAAAGCAGGTCTGCTTTAATGGTCCTTCGAGCCGCATGATTTTTCATAGTTCTTCGTAAGGGGCCATTCTTTATGGTTCTTCAAAACGTATCTTCATTCATGGTCCTTACAACGAGATGTTACCTCATGGTCCTTCGAATCGGATTTTGTTTCTTAGTCCTGCGAACCAGATCCTCTTTCATGGTCCTTGACACCACATCTTTCTCCATGGTCCTTTGAATTAAATATTTTTATTGGTCCTTTGAAACGGATCTCTCTTCAAGTTGCATCAACACACTTTGTTGCAAGAACTATTGAAAATCAACTAATTGATTCAATATCGATTCGAGTATCCAAACAACAATCGACCTTCATACGAAAAGATAGCGTTGTCAAAGCGCGAAAGTAGTATGTAGTGTCGACATATTCTGATCCAGATCCTCTTTCATGGTCTTAGACAACACATCATTCTTCATGGTCCTTCGAATTAGACATTTTTGATGGTCCCTTAAACCGGATCCCTCTTCAAGGTGCATCATCACTCTTCCTATCTGTTCCTATAAAATAACGATAGTACGATTGAACCCAATTTCGAATTATTTCAGAACAAATAAGTATACAGGTTGCATAATATTCAATTAAAACAAAATTGTTTTGTTTTTAAAATTTGTCAAAAAAAATAAAAATGCCAAAATGAACAATAAATCAATGTGAAAAGTCACGCGCGAAAATTTCCATTTCCAAATGAATTTCGACAATTTAAAATTCATGTAGTAGCTTCGCGAAAATTGCGTAAATCTTCTTTGAAAAAGTGTAGTAAATTCAACGTTTTCTTTCTTATTTGGTAAAATCCGATGGTGCGAAAGTGAAGGCGAGATTTCCGAAGGTATGGAGGCGAAAATTATGGAGATGAACGAGAACATATCCAAACACGTTACAGTCATGGCGGAGGAATCTGATGACTCGGCGACCTCACGCGGTTGGGTATCGCAGAAGAGGAAGAAGCGCATCAGCAAAGTGGGGCATCCGCCGAAGATTGCTGACCAATGTAGGAAGATGATGGGTGCCCCACCGCCGGTGTTGCCCACCAAGACGAACCTGACATGGTGGGAGCGACCTCCGATTAAATATGCGTAAGTTTGAATCATTCAACATGACATCATTTCATAGTTTATTACATGGCATATGTAGCTATAAACTGTTTAACTTTGATAGGAGATGTTTTCATTCTTGAACGCAGTACTACCATCATATTGTCAAGCTGTATGACTGCCTTTGACATTGCAATATGAACAAATAATCATCGATAGGCAATTTTTAGGATGGTAATCACGAATTGCAATGACTTGAAAGAGAAAATGATGAATGCCTCCGACAGGACTTGAACCTGGAATCCCCGTGTGTCAATTAATGCAATTTTCGTGGTAGACATCTAGTAGTGGGCACGCAGCTGGCTGGTGCTGACATACGCATGCGCTAACCAGCGTTATATTTGACGCGTGCAACTTTCACGTGAATTTTATCTGTTGTTCCCAACATGTGACGCTCCGTTGAATTTTTCGTTTTAAAAATTATGCACACACTTACGACGGTACCGAGACATGAATACCAGTTACCCCCAACTCTCAATCAAACATCTTATAACATATACACCACCACCCCGCGGAGCGGCAGGTGGTGGGCTCTATACTGCTAGTTGAGAGACCAAAACCCCACGATTTTATCATACATTTTCTGTATAACCACCCATGGATCAACACAACTTTGGTTTTTGTTCTAAAAGATTCCTAACCTCATCATTACCTGACTTGACCTTACCCTACCCGAATTATGTCACATTTAAAATGCAATGAAACATAAATATCAATGTCGTAGGTTGAGAAGCACTGCTTTAAATCGTGCGAATGACACTTGTGTCATTTATTAACGCCCGGCAGCGCATGCGCGTGCTAGTCGTAGCCAGCCGCGTCCCCACAACTAGATGTGAGCCCAATTCGTGATTAACATCCTAAAAATTGCCTATCTATGATTATTTGATCATAGGATCATATTGATATATCAAAGTGTGTTCGAGAATGTAAACATCTCTGAATAAAATGATCGCAGCCCAATTCCGAAGGTTTAACTCTGGTTCGGAGAGATTATGTTACGTTGGGTTTGATTAGGTTTGATAAACTTAGGTTTTTTATATTAAATCTGAAATTTGCAATGTAAAATTTAAAAATTAAATTTTAAACACTCTGTATATACGAACAAAAACACACAAATAGAATCCAAACAAATACATCTGTAAAACAATGCGCAAAGTTTGTGCACGGTATTGTCAAGTTCAAAAACACGATACGAATCTGCATATCAGTGAACACATATCGAAACACAGTTTGTTATTTTATTCTCTGATGGTAAATAATATAACAAACTGTGTTTTTAGAATTCCCGGCTACACCAGTGATTCTCAACCTTTTTTTTTGTTGCAACACTTAAGGATTATGAAATTTTGCTGCTTTCTGTTGAAGGGAGGGGGGGGTTGAAGAAAATTTGGCTTAAGTCAAAATTGGAATCGCCCTTGCAGAACACCTAAGTAGAAACAGGTGTCACTCTTTGGGTAGTTGTTCAAAGGACCATAGGTAAATTTTGAAATTCATTACGCCCGAATGTTCCACCTTTGACATGCGTTCTTAGGCGTCGGTCAGACCGGCGGCGTCACGTCGCCTCGCTTCGTGGTTTCCTCTGTTTGACTCATATAATAAAATGAGATGGGTTGTTTCTTCGAGTTTCTTCATCTCCTTTTCTTCATATACTCATTTTCTTCATAGGCAAGAATAGCCGTAGAAGCACAAAGTCGAAGTTGGCGGTCTCAACGACACCTTAGAGAGGATTGGAACAGAACTAGTGTCAGGGAAGTCGCGACAATTTACTGAGTGCTCCCACTTGGAACATAACTGAACACTTGTATCGTTGTGGGTGGCATTACACGAAAACTGATTTTAAACATGTGTAACTCACGTGGTACAAATAAATTTATATTTCGCGTAGATTGTGAATGGAAAAGGGCTTGAACGAAGAAGTTTGAATAGGTTCACAATCAGTGAGAACTAATAGCTTTAAATCGTGAGTCAATCATCATTATGCCAAACCAAGAAAACAATAATAACATAAGTAAAAAAAAGATCCGACCTGATTGCCGTAGACGTCGTAGCAGACACGATGTGAAAAATGGCGACACGCAAATCCGGCAAATCCGAGAAAACACGTGGCCGTGTCCACCTAATTCAGAACACTCGAGCGAACTGAAAAATTTGTGCCGTTCGGGAAGGAAGAAAGTCCATGTGTGTTACAAATTTTTGTTCGCATCCCTTAATCAAAAGACAAATATGCGCACAAAATCGCGTCCAGCAGAAACTAACCTTAACACATGGATATCACCCAAAAAGTTAAAAAAAAATTGAAATGCAGTCATAAAAAGGTTGGGAACCTCTGTTTTACTGGCCCTCTTTATATCTAAAATTACGCGGCGGAGTAATTGGGAAGGGGCCGGCTTTATTTTTAAAAATTAATTTTCTTTTCTTTTTGCTTGACGTAAACATGTAACTAAAAGCCGGGCCTGCAATGCAGAACAAAAATGGCCTGTGTACATATCAAAGATTTTAACAGTTGAAACAGCTGAAACAGTTGAAAAGTCGATTATGGATTAATCATGCAATCATCAAAAAGTTTACCAGAGAGAATAATCGCACATCACCTCACGCATCACGCCAAGTACAATAGTCGATGCTTTTAATTAAACTGTTCTAATTAGCGATATTCCAAAATATTAATATAAAGATAGAAAATGAAATAATAGAACAAATAAACAGTTTCAAATATTTAGGAATTAATATAACAGCAGAAGGAAAACAGGAAGCAGAAATAAGTGCCAGAATTGAGAGCGCCATAAAAACATATTACCAATTGAACAATGGTATACTTAATAAAAAAGAGACTTAATAAAAAACAAGAATATACAAAACAATATATCTACCTATTTTGACATATGGAAGCGAAAGCTGGGTGCTGAACAACAGAGATAAGAGTAGACTAAAGCTGCTGAATTGAGGTGTCTGAGAAAAATTGTAGGAAAAACCAGATTGGACAAAATCAGAAATGAGGGTATTCGAGCAGAACTAAAAATTGATTCCTTGGAAAAACAAATAGGAAAGAAACAACTAAATTGGTGGGGACATCTAGTAAGAATGCCAGAAGATAGACAAGTAAAACAAATTTAGCAAGCGAAAGCTGCAATAAACAGAAAAAGAGGTAGACCCAGAAAAGAGTGGGACAATAATATAATACAGCAAAGCATAATAAAACAACGAATAACGATAACTGAAGCGAAACAATTAGCCACAAATAGAAAACGATGTTTTGTAAATGCACAGTAATAGAACAAAATAAAATTGCCAAACAATTAGCAAGTAAGAAGTAATATGTGAGAAATGTTGTACAACTAAATGTAATACAAAAGTGTAAACGACCGACACCGGAAGGTAAAAGGTATATATGAATTATCCATGCACGCCCCTTGTGAGAAATGCATTACACCAAGGTTCTTAGAATTAGCATCGCTCAATATATAACAGGCTTTAGTCTTCAAAACAGCACATGCGAACCCAATATCCACCTCTATCCATCTGAGCACAAATACAAGCACGCAGCTGGGGGATACGACAAGAACGGGCCGTAATTAAATGTTACAAGTGTTTGTGAAGGAAGTTCAATTGCGCTTGCTTGCATTCGACGCGAATACAGTGCACCACGAGCCCTTCATTGCGGCTAATTACAAACGGGAGTAACTACAATCAATCCGACCACAATTTCGCTCTCAAGAATCTCAAAAGTCACGAATTTCACTCCAAATCCTTTCAAGTCCCTTCTCTTCCGAATAAACAAACAAAGTAACAACGTTTTTACGAGTTTTTACAAGTAACACGAACGAAGTTTACGAGCTAATATAAAGTTAAGTAAAAACAAAGATGAGCACATCAACAAGAAGTAGCTTTTGGGAGACAATCGAGCTGCTCATTTCGGTCGAGGGGCGCAAATCCGAGAAGGATAAACGCGACGAGGCCGACGATTGGGTGGATCAGCTCATTGCTCAGCAGGGCCCTGCCAATAATGCGGGGAAAAAAGGAAGGCACACTTTGGAGAACATCCTCAAGAGTTCGCTGCGCAGCGATAGCGCCTCCACGGATTATTCCGTGCGAATGCATGAGGACGAAGTCGAGAAGTTTCTAAGTTCGTTGGAGCTGCCCACGACCGAGTGCAAGTAAGTAGAAAATAAAATAAAACCAACGCTAGGCTATCCAGGACGAAAAGGACGAAAAAGTGGCGGTGGAGAAAGTCGGTGAAGAGGAGAGGAAGAGAAGAGAGGAGGCGAGAAGTTCAAAATATTAGCGTGTGGAAAATTAAGTAATGACTTTGTTGATCTTGGACTTGGCGAACGAAAAGTTTCAGCGTGTGCGAACGCATTCTAAGGCGTTCCAGCCGGCGCTTGGTACTTGATATCTGATACGCGATAGCCCATAATTCGCGAAAACTTCCACTTTTGAAGCATTCCTTGCAAATTCATTAATGAAAACTCTTAGGAATTCTTTTGATGAAGTTAAGATTGGTATATACCAAGTGTTTGTATATAATTATAAGTTTTATTTATTTTTTTTGCTTTGATGCAATGAGTTTCAGAAAAGAAAGTTATGATCTTTTTTGAACCAACGAATAATTATATTACAATATAAATACAGTAAACAAGTTTTACTTCTGACAATCACAATCAGATTTATGTTTCCCTTTCCATATATTTTGAACTTGGTTTAGAGTTACTGATAGCCTTGGTTGAATATTAGTGTTGTGAAGAAGTTTATAACCAAGCAAAAATGTGGTTGATAATTTATATACTGAAAGATTACTGTAACACGTAAAAAAATAATTTGAAAATACATTAACAGATGGCGCCAATTTCAAAAGTATTGTTACCAAAAAGTATCGATACTTCGTGAAAGGTTGATATCCCTAGTATATATATAGAAATAAATTGTGTTAACGGGATTTTAGGCCGTTTTGAGCCGTTTGTTAAAAATTGCAAAGTTTGGTATATATTGCTTTAACAGCACCATTCGTCATGAGAATAACGTGGCGTATCGTCAGTACGCCTGCATGCAGACCGACCTTGGCGCGTTTGCCCTGAGTACACGCGTAAGTATATGACGAATGCTGTTGTTAAAGCAATATAAACCAAAGTTTAAATTTTCTTTTCGACAAACGGCTCAAAACAGCGTAAAATACCGTTAACACAATTTATTTCTATATATGTACTAGACGTACAAAAAAATTCATTCAATTCCCTGTTGGACAATTGTCACACTCTCCTGGTAAGTAATATGAACAGTAGGTTTCATACGTTATTATATGTATGGATAAGACCAGTGTTCCAATAAACGCCAGTGACGACGGGTGGTCGTCGACCTGTTCTAATCTATTATAATTCTACGATCTGTTCGTAACAATCCTAGTTTCAGATTTTCAGATCGACCAGTTTTAGTTTATGCGTATTTTAGACATTTTGACATTTCATAGATGGCGCTGCTCAAAACTAGCTCATTTAGAATCCACTATAAATCTTTACGTTTATGTTTTGCTCCTCCCAACATTTTGATTGATACTGTTATCATAGGTTGGTAAACAAAACCTTGTAGTACGACCTCAAATCTAGAATTCCCTGCATTTTTGTAGGTTAATAGCGATCCAATAATTGATTAGCAGACAGCGATATCCGTAATGCGAATCCAAGTAAGCTTTACTCATTCTCTATCACGGTCGCTTGCACGCTTTCAAGGCGAACGCGACGGGGCTAGAGATGCGTGGGTGCGTTGGGATTGACGCTACGACTCCGTCGGATGGTCCCACGTCAAAACCCCGTACAGAGGACGCGGCAGGAGTGAACGTGGGTTGCTCCAGACTAGCATTGATGATGGTAGCGACGGCGGTTTTGCCACGCTTGATTTCGTCCACTATGCAAACGCATCCGGCTGGAAGCGGTTCATTCATATTTCGACGAAAAGCGTTTAGTTAATCGCCCGCTGTGTGCATTATTCCAAGAAGCTGACATGCCCGTTGAGGAAGGCTCAGCAAACATTACGCGCAGAAACGGGGGCGGGTATTAAGCCGAAATTCAACACCCCCCAATTTCAACTCAAAGCACCAACGTGTCTACACTCGTATATTATTATTAAACGCTGAGGTGTGAATTGCCACACTAAAGCTCTAAGGCTGTTTTTGTGGGCTTAATTAACTTTTACGAAAAATGTAAAGAAAATTTTCATTAATATTATGACAGGATTAAAATAAGATTCATTTTTGGACGAAATCATTTTTATTCATTTTTTCATATTTAGGAAAATTAAACAAAAAAAAAAGTGTAATGTGAGTTGTGAAAGTTGTTGGGTGATTAAATATTTTTATGACATTTGCATCGCTCCGCTGTAGAGAGATGGCGTTTTAAGTTTAAGTTTGCCACCCTGCGATCTTCGACCAGACTCGGGTGACGAGGACGCCATCTTAGCTTAAGTTCTGGTCGCGTAGGAGTATAAAAACTATCTGTGAGGGATTCAAATTCGGGTACTAGGCAGCTTGTCTGGCTTTGTATGTTTACAATGGTGAATCCTCAATAAGGAGGTGCAACAAAAAATACCTGGTTTGCTTGTCTGCAGCTACATCATCTACCAGTCCTGTTATGATCAATTATAGGATGTGCAGATCATAACTTATCGATATTGTTAATATAATGTACACATGAATAATGTGCGTACGAGAGTAGACAAACATAACTTCCATAAAATGCCATCTTATCTTATTCTCCTATTGATATATACAAAGAATAATAAAGTTCTACATGAGAGAGCACATGAGAGTCATAAAGGATATAATTGGGCTAGAAAGGACCACCCCAGCATATATTGGGATGCAGGAATCGGGCAGAAAAAGCTTGGCATAGGAAGCAATGGGGAGAGTAATTCGATATGAGAAGAAGGTACGTGATATGGACGTCGGGAGGGAAGTAGGGTATATATGGAAATGGTGCAAGAAACATTGTAGATCTACAAAAGATTGGAAATGTAATTATCGACTTTCTGGAAATGTCTTAATTCATTTTTCTCATTATGTAGCAATGTAATGTAGCTGCCAACCTATCGCAATTCCGGTTAGGTCCCTTAATTTATTTGCAGCACATTTAACAACTTTCAAACCCCATTTGACCACATTTCCTTTTCTTCTACTGCTGGAGGACTTTCTGCAGGTGTTTTAGGCAACAAAAAATACCTGGTTCGCTTGTCTGCAGCTACATCATCTACCAGTACTGTTATGATCAATTGAAAGATGTGCAGATCATAACTTATCGAGATTGTTAATATAATGTACACATGAATCATGTGTGTACGAGAGTGGACAAACATAACTTCTATAAAATGCCATCGTATTTTATAATCCTATTGATATATACAAGGAATAATAAAGTTCTAAGAAATAAAAAGAAACATTGCAGATCTACAAAAGATAGCAAATGTAATTATCGACTTTCTGGAAATGTCTTCATTCATTTTTCTCATTATGTGGCAATATAATGTGGCTGCAAACCTATCGCAATTCCCGATTAGGTCCTTTATTTATTGCCAGCACATTTAACAAATTTCACTCGATTCAGTCGATTCACCAAAAATCTGGTTTACTGATAGAAACCTACACAAAAAAACGTGACGCAACAGGGTCCCTCCATTGATTCCCGCCTCTTCGAATGTATTTTCGGCCGAAAATAGAAAAATTGACTTCATGTCAAAAACGCAATAAATACTCCCACGTTGTAGCAGTTCGCCTGCGTTGGATAGGTGATTTCTAGGTGTAGGCAAAGTGTGTACTTTTTCCACTTTTCCTTAGTTGAAGTATACCAAAACGGTTCAATTATTGTATTGACGTTTGCCCGCAATGCGCTCGTTCGATGACGGACGAGTTGTGACATGAATCGACGCGCGAATTACGCCGCCTGTCCCCGATTGCAATAATCGCTGAGCGTGCGAATATCACGGAAAAATATCGCTGCAAAAAATCCAATTTCACGAGTGTAATTTGGAAAATCCCCCTTGAACATTATTCCCAAACTCATAATACGTTGATGATTGTCGCAAAGGGAGATTAATTTCGTGTCAATTCTTCAATTTTGTTGTTGACCTTCTTAAAAATCTCTATAAAATGAACATTCTTAATAATTTCGGTTATACGTAAATTTGTTTAATTTTATTAGTATTAATTCATAAAATATGTATGTTTCAGTGATAAACGACATTATTTAAAAATAAAAACAGAAATAAGAGTATTATACAACGAGCATGGAATGCTACTCATTTCTCAGGAATATGATAAAATACAGTACGAGCCGTTTCATTGATGATGTAATTTTTAAAAACAACTTTTTCAATCATGATTTACTATAAAAAGCGCGTCCTTTAAAATGGGCCTATATGCTGTCCATTCCGCTCACTTTCACTACCGGGATGGGCAGTCTCTCTCTTTTAATAGCGCGGCCAAGTAGAAAAACCAGGTTTGCAACACCTATCCAGTGCGTATATATTAGTTTTTCGTTGTTGTAAACGATTAACTTAACAATGAAGATGACTTTTCAAGTACGGTTGACCGTACTTGAAAAGTCAACAAGGGCAATAAAGTTTCGGGGTTTCTGTATAGATCCGTGTTCGCACACCCAAACAATTTGTCACCCTTAAATAATTGCATATTGATAACCTTGAGAATTACATTAATTCAACCTTGATATTTGGGGTAATTAAACCCACATTAATTAGTAATTATCTTCCAATGGCTGAATTTAATAGATTTTAGAACATTCAAACCATCATTATTGCATTTTCAAAAATTTAATTTATTCCTGAAAATTGAATTGAATTGAATTGATTAAATTATTTTTGGAATTTAATATTACAATTTATATTGAGACGTTTCTTATTGATTAGATTCTAATAGTAGGAAGTTGGGTATTTTCGTTTCAATGTCATTTACATAGAAATCAATATAAAAATTCATCATAAATATAAATATCCGCAAGCAGCAATCAATTTTAAAAATAGCTCTAAACCCTAGAATGGATTGGCAAAGCCTTAGGGTTACCTTAAGTTAAAATGGAGAAAAATGATTTTCTTCGCAGCCTATGGAGATAATTTGAAATTGTTCATTATGGGAATAACGCCGAAGACACCATTTGAAACATGCTAGACATGATGCAGTTGCACTATGTAGTAACATTTTCATATATATTTATTGCACATATTATGTAAATGCGCGGATGGTTTTCAAATTATTACCCCGAGATTTGTAACGTCGCGAGACCGTATCTAAAGGGCTTTATCGAATTCACTAATAAAATAAGAGTGTGTACCGAAAGCCCGAAAAATTGATTGCCCTTTCTGACCTTTCAAGTTCGGTTGACAGCACCTTCATTGTTAAGGTAATCGTTTACAACACCGAAAAAATAATTTATGCACTGGATGTTGCAAACCAGGTTTTTCTATATGGGTGCGCTATTAAATGAGAGAGCCTGTCCGTCGCTCTCACTTTCACAACCAGCCCCGGCATTGAACAGTTCGTCCCTTCGTCCGAGCTGAGCTTGTCACGTCAGCGCGTCGCTAGCGCGTCACAGCTGACAAATCACCCGAACACTGAGCATTCGCGAATTAAGAGTAATGGGATAGTGTCATTTGCAGGCTTCTTTTAAAGATTGTTTAAATGCATTAATCCAACAAATATCGGCTTAAAAACTCCGAAAAAGTCTGATAGTCTAAACGACCCCTTAACTACCAACTATGAAGCAACCACAACTACAAAACCAATCATTTTCTAAAAACTAAAATCAACCAATCTTTGTAATTTTAGAATTAATACGCTTATTGCACTTGAGTTGATCTCCGATGGCAAGCCTTAACTTATTGGAACGCATTAAACGAAAATTCACACTCCAGTAAATTTCCCGAACGCCAATCAAGCGAAGCATTTCATTTAGAGGCAATTCAAAGAAAACGGTAATAACCACATGTTGAAGAAGTAAAAAAAAAACAACAACACCACCACCAACAACAACAATATGAAATTGGAAATGGCTTGGCAACGGCGATGATTTCTCAAGAGAAACAAGCGATCGCCGGTGTGCAAATATCGGAAAATAAAAGACAAAATATGTAACATGGATAATATCAAAAGTATTCTACAATAAAGCCGTCCTTTACAGAATGTTAGCCGTAGTCGGTGAGACGCAATTATTTTATGTAAAGTTACTCCGTTGAATTAAATTGCGACGGTGTAATCCACCAGCATTACGAAGATGTAGCGGAATCCTTTTCGAGAGAATAATTACATTTATGAAATTCGTTATACGACACGCGACGCCGGGAAAATGTTGTAAGAAAACCGCGAGCGTTGAATGAGATATTTATTACATGTACCCATCGTCAAAAAGCGCCGTGATTACGCAGTAATTAAATGCGTTCCTGATCAAGTTTTAAATTTCTTTCCTGTCTCTCCTGAGAATGTCGACGTTATCGAGATTAGAAATTTTTGGGGTGCTACTGACCGAATTTCGTGATTCTGTTTGAAATCTTGGGTTCATTGGTATTATTTATGCAAAGCTTACGCGCAAAGCTTTGGCAAATTCAAACACCAAGAGGATTATTAAGATTTGCGTATATAAATTACTTTCAACAATTCTTAATGCCTGGTTTCATTTCGGTTTCATTTGGAAATTTGGGGATTGTTTGTTTAAATAAATCTGGATTAAATTCAACTAATTTTATGGTTAAGGTAAATTGTTATATGTCACGGTATTTGAAAATGAATTAATACTGCCAAAGGAAAAGGATGAGAACAGCTTAAATTGTTTCATTAATCCGTGTTAATGTTATAAACAAATAAAATTGTTAAATAATAGTAAATTATTTGCTTCAGTGATTCTCATCAATTTTCAGCAAAAATCTTTATTCTCATGAATTTGTTAAGGGGGAACTTAACAAAGGAGCAATCAGATTTAGCCAGATAGGAATGTTGAAAATATATATTGATATGATATGAGTGGATGGAGAGAAAAAAAAACTATATTGATATGCACACACGTCGTCTAAATATGGACCCTTGTATCAAAGTTTGTAGCACGGCCCGATCGGTTGTGCCCTGGACGGTGTACCAAGTTGTAACGGTGTACCAAGGAACACAAAAAATTGGAATATACTGTCCTGTTTCCTTCTTTCCTTTCAACTTTCTTTCCTTCTACCCTTCTTTTCTTTTTCCCTTTCTCCGTTTTTCCATTTCTCCCTTTATCCCTTTCACCCTTTCACATTTTTTCTCCATTTATCTCTATTTCTCCCTATTTCCTTTCTCTCTTTCTTAATGTTTTTCATTTTTCTCTCTTTCTTCCTTTTTCCCTTTTTCTCTTTTTCCCTTTCTCCCTTTCTCATTTTTTTCTCCATTAATCTCCCTTATTACCTTTCTCCCTTTCTCAATTTTACTCCCTTTCTCCCTTTTTATCTTTTTCCTTTTTTCTCTTTTTCCCTTCCCCAATTTTTCTCTATTTATCTCCCTTATCCCTTTCTCTCTCTCTCTCTCAATTTTTCTCCATTTTTTTTCCTTTTCCCTTTTCTCCCTGTCTTATTTTTTCTCCATTTATCTCCTTTTCTCCCTTATTACCTTTCTCCCTTCCTTCCTTTTTTGCTTTTCCTCTTTTCCCTTCTTCCATTTTTACCCATTTCCCTTTCTTCAAATCTCCAAATCTTCAAATTGACTGCTTATAATATTCTTAAAAGTATTTAATTATTCCACTACATATTAAAAAATGACATAACTAAACAAGTTTTCCCTCTTTGTACTGGGCGTTCCTTAAATCCATCAATTTATGACTATATTAACTTACTTCCATACAATATGTCAGAAAACTTTCGTTTTCCCCGGTTTTTGGATGTCGTGCGCTAATATAATTTATTTCTTACCCCTCCGATGGAAACTACTCCAATTCTCATGTCCTCAAGCATAAAATATCGCGAAATCGAGACAGTTTGCTGTGCGTTTTCCACGACGGCGCTTCGTGGCATCGTCAACTCGTAAAAGAAGGCGAAACATTGACAATTGTTATTCTCCGATTTCGTGCAAGTCAGCAAGTCATAACATGACTTTGAGCAAGTTTCGTGTAAGTTTTCACTTTATTAATGCACCCATAAAATTATTTACATCTAACAAGGTTTATTAGTACAATTATTTGTAATTAAAACCAAGTTTTAATTGTTACCAAATCAAGTTATACTGATAAAAAATAACAGTGCAAAAAATCAATTTTTGTTTTCTCTTTTAATCATATTAAAACAACAATGAATGGAATGAGAAGAAATAAAATTTTTCGCACTCTTAAGGCTATATTACCTAATTTTATTTATCTATAGGTATGCAACCAAATATACACATTTGACACCTTGATAGTTTAGTTGCCTATCATGTTCATAATATTACTCAACTTGACCAATTAAATTATTACAAACTATAGGAAGGTGACATTTTATCTGCTGATATACAGGATGTTTAAATATAATTTTAATTAATTTTAATTTAGAGATTTTAAAATTGATAATTATTCTAGCATAAGTTGTCTGGAGTTACAAACCAATTATAATTCAACTCGTTGACGTAGCTTTGACTCCAAAAATGATTTCGCTCTTCTTGACTTGGCTCGAATTCGTGGGCGGTGTTGCGCAAAACGATTTTGCGCGCTTGATGAAAGTCTGTCGGGCGTCAATTGAATTCCTTGCAAAGTTGTGTCACCCGCTGAGAAATTTGTAAAATATGGCCTTTTATAAAATTTGATGGCGTTGAAGGCATTGCTCTATGTTACTGATATAATGATGTGTTCGTATTTTCGAGTAAAACACCGAAATTGTCCCAAAATCTGAAACAAAACAAGGAACCGGTTGTATTCACTTATAATTAATCCCACGCAAATGATGGAAATTTAGCTAATTAGCATGTTTTTGTCTTGCGTATAGATTCAGCCTGCTGCCGGTACGGAACAAACTTGAGATGCTCGTCGGCTCGAATGTCGTTAGTCTTACCGATCGGGATTATATGCTTTATCTCAAAGTTCGCATGCTGGATGATTACGAAAATGCTGTGAATAAACGGATTGAGCAGCGACAGGTAAGTGCTATGATTTAATCCTTTTATCACCATAGATCCATATTTCTCTGAATTTGATGTATACATCAAATTTGTAACGCACGTGGTACGTCGTACAAATAAATGTCTATTCCATGTACTTGTCTTTTTTTGATGGTTTTAATGTTTATAGGTTTTTACAAAAATAAAAACGCTAAAACCACCAAAAACAAGTACCATGTGCGTTACAAATTTGATGCGTGTATCCCACCTAAAAAACGCCAAAAACACCAAAAAACAACTACGCGGAATATACAATTATTTATTCGTTGTACCACGTGCGTTACAAATGTGGTGCATATAGCCCATCTAAAATAACGCTAAAAACACCAAAAATCAACTGCGTGGAACATAAATTTGTTTGTACAACGAACCACATGCATTACGAATTTGGTGCGTATACCCACAACACCACAAAAAACAGCTACGCGGAATATACATTTGTTTGTACGACGTACCACATGCGTTACAAATTTGGTGCATATATTCATCAAAAACACGCCAAAACCTACACAAAAAAACTACGCGGAATATATATTTATGTGTACGTTGTTCCAAGTACGTTACAAATTTGGTGCGCATATCCCACTCAAAAAACTGCGAAAACCACCAAAAAGCAACTACATAGATTATAAATTTATTTGTACGACGTACCACGTGCGTTACAAATTTGATGTGTATATCAGTAACATACTGACTACTTTAACCATAAAAATCCATGATTTAAAAATGCTTATTATAATTATAACAATAATTAATATTATAACAGGTGAAAGAGCTCGAAAGAGTGAAGAACCTCGTCCTCAGCGGCAAGATCCCTTTGGACGAGGCACCCATTGAGATGGCTAATCATCCGGTGATGTTGATCTACGAGTACTGCAAAAAGGTGCTCGCCGAACGGCGCACCAAGATGAAGTTATTACGACCGATCATACCCAAGTATCTGTATTGGGACGATACGCCCGATCCACCATCGGGTCTCTCTATCGGCGACGGCCACTGCTTGCGACCGAACAACGACCGCCTCTACGTGCCGCCCGAGCTCTTCCTTGCCACCGAGTTGTCCGAGAACATCGCCGACGGTTACATGCTCACGCAGGAGGAGTTCGAACCGCTGCACTACGAAAGCGACGACATTAAGAGTCTGCGTGAAACCGAGGTGTGTTTACGTAGCCGTAGCGCCATCTGCGATATGTCAACCTGTCTTGAAAGCTTTTGTTAACATAGTGTTTGTTTCCATTGCAGACTGTTGAGGAAATGTATAATGCTGCTGATGACATTCTGGGAATTATGGATATGTACGAAGACGATACCCCCATCGAAGAGGAACTTCCAAGTGAAGCACCTATGGTTATTAATGCGGTTACATAATTCATTCTTCATTCATGTTTGGATCATTCATTAGGAATATGTATTTATTTTCTTCATTTGAGGCCATT
This sequence comes from Weissflogia rhopalogaster, assembly GCA_019419845.2. Lineage (NCBI taxonomy): Eukaryota > Metazoa > Arthropoda > Insecta > Coleoptera > Staphylinidae > Weissflogia > Weissflogia rhopalogaster. The sequence goes on from WSZQ02077696.1 coordinate 17,298, forward strand.
TCATTTATTTCATATAGATTTATAAATATTTGACGTTTGCTTTTGTAATTTGTAAATCAGTCAATAGATGGAGTTTATTTTGAAAGTGACTCCTCTTTTTCTAAAGTATAATATATTAAGCAGCTAATATTAATTAAAATAACACACAACACACACCGGGTGTATTCGGGCCCCATCCATCCCTTGCGCCCTCTCTCCTCCGACCCACATATCGCTCTTGCCAGAATCACTCTCTCTATTTCCCGTTAATAGCGCGGGACCAGACCTAACTGGATCATGTCACGGCTCGAGGGTTTGTCGTTGATTTACGGATTACTTTGATGAGGAGATGGGGTTCACTCGCTTGGCTTAAGCTACCGTGACTGACCGAGATAATAGAAAGGTGTACTTACCATATGATGGCCGAAATGACGCTAGCGTTCGAGGACGTTTGCCTGTTGGGGATGAGCTGCTGCTCGGGTACGGTGGCTGGTCGTCTGCCGGTTGGTTCTGTTCTGGCTGACCACTGCTGGACTGCTGGGCTTCTAGGCTGCTACTCGGCACTCACGACTTCAGAGATACAACAGTTTCTGTTTCACGAGTTGATTTATTCAAAGACGATGTTTACACTTCGGTTGACGCGTACAGTGTGCCCTCGGAGAGAGTGTCTTAGCACTCCTCGGGTTCAATCTTTTATGGTACGAGTCCCTCCCCTGGAGCTTAGGAGTGTACGGGCCTTTTCTCGGCACGAAGTTACTGAGTAAGGCTCACGTGCGCACGCTATGCGTTGGCCTCTGCGGCTTCGAAGTTATTCATCGTGTTGGGTGACTTACACGATATCGTCCCGTTGCCTTGAAAATGTTTACTCAGCCCTGGTCGCCCCCTTGAAGGTTAGCGTGAATGTTATCCTACGTGCTTTCCCACATTTTGACGCATCCTGTGGTGGTCTAACGAATCCGTTCTTATAAATCTAGATTAATGACTTGACATGTATAAGCTTTTTAGAAAAGTATTCCGAATTTGTATTTGGTGATCCGTGGGGTCACAGATGTGAATATGTCTTTGCGACAATATTCTGCTAAGTTCCTTGAGTTATCGCGGCAAAAGTATTACCGAAAGCTCTCGTCAGACGTCAAAATTCAAAATACACAAAATAACAAGCACAACGACTTTATTCACTCGGCACAATGAATACACAAACACAAAAGAAAAGTACACGTTAACACGACAACTCACCAGAAAAGAAATAGTGCGCGTTTCTCGTTCTTATAGTGGCACATCCTGATTTTGATTGTTTTCCTTTGGAATTTTTAATACTAAATATTTTTAAAAGCTTTTGGGACTTCTTCTTGAAGAAATTTAGGTTTTCTCTTGGTATAAACATGGTTTAGCTTAGATATTCTTTGGTAATTCTCTTCATTTAACTATAAAATCATAAAATTTCAAGTTTGTTGACTGTAAAATATTTGGTTTCCAATGAAATTTTGTGTATTTAATCATAAAATTAAAAAAAAAAAATTTTGTATCTTTATGTGAAACTGTTTTGTAAAACTTTAGGAAGCTTGTTTCAACATTTTAATGCTTTATTTTG
>WSZQ02077707.1:0-14251 GCA_019419845.2 Weissflogia rhopalogaster
TTTTCTAATTAAATTTTTGGAAATCATGTTATACATCGTTAAAGTTGAGTTTAATAACGTCAAGTGTGAAAATTACTTTAAACGCAAACGTACAGTTTTTCATTTGATTACTTAGAACCGATGTTAGAACTTTTGAAAATTGAGTCTAACAACGGTCACATTTTCGCAGTTAGAAGAATATCTTGAAATGACTTCTCATAAACATCGCACTTTTATTTATATTTGCCACATTTCTGTATACACAAATCATATATTAGTCGATTCAGAATTAAATTTTCTACAAACTACTGAAACAATTTTTCCGATTAATTGTCTAGAGGAAATGTTATAGATTGTTAAAGTTGAGGTCATTGATGAAGACATGTCCAGAAATATTTAGAAGCACAAAATACACATATATTATTATTTTAACTAAGGTGTCTACTAGATTTGTACGCCATATGTAGGTGATATGTAGCAAATAAAGATATCAAATCATCCAGAATTTAAAATTTCACTACAAGAGTAATCTTTAATTAACTGAAATTTGATACGTTCGTATGATTATAATTTGATTCCGAGTTACCTCGACGTATTTCGTAAAATCGCATTAATTTAGCATTCAGAACACGCATTTACATGGAATTTCACTTTCGCCATGGTTTCATGAATTCGGCATGCATTGACAGCGGGGCGGCATTTGGATTTTCCTCAAATTTAATTAAACGTAAACATGGGCACTATCCACACGTGAATATTCATAGCGGCTGCGCCATTAAGCGACCGGTGCGCTGATATCAATCAGAATTTCATGACGCCTGTAAAATATATATGCTCGAGGGGACATTAAACATTTTATTCGCCCCGCTGCGGATTATATTTTTTCGCCAGACACTGCGACAAACGAATTACACGAATTTCGGATTCGTGGGCTTAAGCTACCTTGGGTGTGAGCAGGCGAGCAACGTGGTCTGCCCCCGAACCATCGCAAACGAGGCGACGAAGCGACAGGAAAGAATAAAATGTCACACGGAAAGAGTTAAAGCCGCGTCGCGATGTTTTTACGATGACACCGCGCCGCTCCGTGCCGCAGTCCCGTTTCCTATCCCAGCGCGTCGCGCAGTTTTGGTGGCAGCGCCGGGCGGCGCTTGGGTGGTTTGGGAATGGGAATAGAATGGAAATGGGTGGAGCATTATATTTCTTCTCGCACGGGACGAGCAGCTTCCAACTCGGCGACTGCGTTTCCTGCGGTCTCTGCCTACAAGTTTGCACACGGTAGCCACAACTTAGCTGCGAGTGATGTTTTTTTCTTCGCCTATTTTCATTCGTTGAGTCTCTTTTTTATCCTGGCAGGGGGTTTTTAGGTTAGGTGGATGGCCACCGACGGGACTTAGGAACCGGTGCAAGAAGCGCGACTTAACCTCGTCCGGTTTGCTTTTATCCTTTGTGTTTTTTCCTGCTGCGAAAGAGTTTTAGTTTCGCCGTCTGTCGGACGGGCGGTTTGGGATTTACGAAATGGACGTTTATCTTATTAGATCAACCATCAATCCGTTTTTCGATAATTCGTGGATTTAGGGGCTCGTATTGGCTTTTTCCGGGATGATTTTGTGAAATTTTTAAGGATTGTTCGCCAAAAAACGTCTAGCCAGTGACATTCTTCTGTTGTATTTCTGGAGATTATCTCGTTACAAAGGCAATATTGTCAAAATGTAATAGTAAAAATATTAGGAATGTCAAAATATATTTCTTATCAAATTTTTAAACATTTTCATTATTGATTTTTCCAATTTATATTTGTTGTAATTTATAATGTACATGAAATCTCTGACAAGGTTTTGGGACGAGCCTTTTTAGAGTATTATTGCTGTTTATCTCGTTAAAAGAGCATTATACGGAAAATGCAACAACATGAACTAATAATATTTGAAATACCAAAATCAGCTTTCCATCTAATCCATTAACAGCGAACGAATAATGTATGAACGATCATCCAGCACCACAGCAAGCGATTATCAATCGCCCGCACGCCTTTCGCAATGCGCATTGTCATTAATTATTCAGCAAAACAAAGCACAACTGGGCAGGGGGTCGAAATTAATCACGGAGTGCACGCAGCTCACACAATGTGTGCAATATTTACAGAATCATCGACGGCATTAACCCGGCCGCCTCGCGCTCACTCGCGTATGACTTATCGCCGCATAGTTTTCCGCAATATTTTCCGATTTTAATGTTTGCTAAACAACAGCATGTGGCAGTGCAGCGCAGATTTATTGCGTTGTTGTTGGCATACTGGTGTACATTCGAATGGCATGAGGAAAAGCTGCGTTTTTCACATACGCGCCCGCACACACGCACCAACTCTTTGCAAAACCATGAACACAAACAATATGCGCAACCGCAGTAACGACATGGCGTGCACTTGACAATCCCATCAAACACACTGTGACGCATTTGATAATTGATTAATTCATAGCGCAAATCCCGCGTATAGCCATCGCGCTCCTTCTCTCTTGTAGCCCTGAATCGGTTGGTAGTGGTTGGTCTTGGTCGGATGGCTGAGCAGAACGTCGACACACTGACGGGTTGTGCTGGTAGCTGATTTGCGCCCGATACATGCATATTTATGGCGCCATTCACCTATCATTTCGAGGCGTTGAGGTTTTGGGAAATTAGGTTAAGCTTGGTTAAATAGAGATGTTAACAAAATGAGGAAGTTTGGCGGTATGCGAGGCGGGCTACTACGGACCGGCTGCACCACCGCCTCCGGCAGTTTGATTTAATACCCGGCCATCATGGGCCATCGCCGCCATCGACCCGATGCTGATCGTAATTGTCCATTAACGGTGATAAATATGATATCCACCGGGCCACGTTATTTCTATGTCGTTTACATTACGACGCTCTCGCATCACACACTCATCACATGCATGTTATTAGCACGCAGACTGTTTAAATTCCTAATTTTATTCCCAATGGCTAATTTAATACTTATTAATTCAACATTTCCGTGTGGATTTATGGCTTTTCATTAAATATGCCTGAATCACTTTGTAAATTTGATTATAATCTAACTTATTTTATTGTAATAGCAGCTTAATATTTGTTTTATTTGGTTATGTAGATAAATAAAATGGTAATAAAAAAGTAGAAATAAAGATACGTTTGTGTTATTTAGTCTTTGTCGCATGATGCATATTTTTCATTATATAAAATTTAAGTAGAACATAGGCAACCCAAATAACATATTTAACAGCTGTCAAAGAGTCTTATTAGAACATATAATAGTGCCGGAAAATATAGGGTTAGTGGGTGTGGCGTAATAGTGAGGGGGAAGGCCTATGAGAGGAAGTGACGGTACGGCCGAATCCTGCTACAAATGTAGCAGCACCGACGTTTATCGAAAACGCGAAGATGGCCGAACATACGAAAATTACCGATGGTCGTAATCTATGGATTCTAACCTCCTCATTCTATTGTCAACCGTTTTTATGTGGCGTCTGTGATCATGCATTATAATTTCTTGCACTTTATGTTATGTAAACTATTGTGGCGTGTGACTTTCCTCGACCGTATTATTCATGTTGCTAGTGCAGTGCTATTGACTGTGATATATTGGCATAACTTGCAGTGAAATAAAACATTGAATAACTCTAAGAACTTAGCTTGTTGAATTATTTTTAATTGTTATGATTGAATTTATATATAGATATAGATATATTCTATGTGATGATTGCATATCATAAATTTTAGTTCTTCCTGCTGCCATTTGGGGCGCTGCTTAATCCAAACAAACCGGCCAGAGTTGGGCATCTTTTATGATCGGTGGTTATAATGACTCACCTTCCAAGAGTTCTAATATCGGTTCTAAGAAGTCAAATGAAATATGTACCCTTGTGTTTAAAGCAATTTTCACGCTAAATTGATTGGTAGATGATTTATACTTCTAGAAATAAGGGAAAGCTGAATAATGTTGAAGTTATTAAACACATCCTTAACGATATATAACATGATTTATAAACATTTAATCTAGGAACCATTGCAGGAGATAGTGGCAAATTTCATTCTGAATCTAATAGTTTATGATTTCTGTACATGGGTCGAAGAAATTTCGAAGAAATAATTTCAAGTCATTTTTCTGACCGTGAATACGTTGTCTTTATTTGACTCAACTTTAATGAGTTATAATATCAGTTCTAAGTAATCGAATGAAACCCTGTCCCACACGTATGAAGAAATTTTCACGCTCAATCGATTGTTGTATAATGTATATTTCTAGAAATACAGGAAAGGTGAAAAATGGACGATGTAAAACTCGACATTTATTGCAAAATGCTTTTTTTGCACGATATTCTAAATATTTTCCCATTCTTTAGGCGTAAATATCTAAATTAAAATAAACTATATTTAATTAAGAATCGATTTATGTAAAATTGGGCATTTTGTGATATGTAGATTACTAAATATTTTAGAACAAAGCTTGAATTTCACGTTTTAGTACCTCATTTTGCCGTTACGTGGTTCTGTTTGCGTTGGGCTCTCTTAACCTCGTTATATCTCGTCTGGTTTGAATATTCGCTGATTAATTTTGAAACGGTTTTGTATGACTTTAATTAATAAATCAACGTCACAAAACGTGGTAATCTAGATTTGGTACCTGATAAATCTACAAATAATACCAATTCCAGCGCCGAGCACGCAAAGGTGATTAAGAAAAATCAATTAATAACCGTTTTTTTTTACTCATGTGCTGTTTCCACATCGTGTGCATGGTTTAACAAGCGTATTGCATTGTGCATCGTCCTCACTCGTATCAAAAAGAGCGATGTGCATGTTACGAGTACACGGCCAACGTGGAGTGAACGTGGAACGAACATCGAGGGCCACCGGGCGCGCAAAGGGTTGGTGTGAAACAATTAGCCTTAATTACTTTACTCGCAGTCGAATTCGAGTTGGTTTTGTTGAAGCGCCTCTCCTTCCCACATTCGAAACTCGTACAGGAGTAGACTTTGGTGCCCTTGCTCTGTTCTGGCGGCAATTGGGGCGGAGACGCAATAAAATGAGAAACGCTGCAAAAAGAATCGCACGGCGTCTAGAGCGCGAACAAGTTGAGTGGCGACCCCACCTTACTCGACAACGGGCGCAACAATAAATACAATTGTACTAATGACAATACTCACTCGAGAGTGGAGCGACAAGACTGTGAGCCGCACGAAACGGACGTTGTTTAATGAGACTAACAAGCACTATAAGAAGCAACTAATGGCACGCCCGTGCAGTACCCACCAGCCAGGTGTGCAGCGTTGATGTGCAAAAATCCGCCACCCTCGACGCACTCCCTCCTTGGCAAAAACTGTTAAAACACTGCAGTTTAATGCAGCAGGTTGCAATGGCTCCAGGAGTTCCCGCGATGGGGAAATTGTGTGCGCCTCGACGGGAAACTACAACGATGCATTGCAAACTTGAGGATCTAATAAAATCATATATAACAAGCAAACTTGTTAGCGCTTGGCTAACCTTTTTTTGCCTTCCTGGCTTAACTGACTGGCTAATTTATTTCTGCCGCTTTAATGAGAATTTATAATTAATGCTTCAGATACCTGAGGGCTATAACTATAAAAAGTGGATGGATAGAAGTTGCAACAATTAAGGGCTCGTAAATTAGTGGATGTCATAAATGTATTATTTTCACTTCAACTCAGTCATTAGTTGCTAGTTTAACGAAGGTCTAATTGTTGAAAATTATCTGTCTGGTTATTATTAATTGATTTTTAAGTTTTAACTTTCAATTTTCGAATAAGGGCATTGTAGAAAAAAGATGCCCGGTATTTACACTGCCTCGTTTTTTGCATCGTTTTGTTTACTCAGTTGCGTTCACTCTAGCACGTTGAACCATGATTGGAAACGAAAAACCATAACGTTTTTGCAAAGTCTATAAAATTTGCTTGAATATGTTGTCGAGTTTCTTCAAGAAAATTTTAAAATTGTATATTTTTATAAAGTTTTAAATCTGAAGATCATTTTTTACATTAAAAAAATGATTTAAAAATACGAAAATAATATGTAAAATTATGATTATCAAAAAACAATCAACGTCATATCATATAATTTAATTGTCTATTAAATAAGCCCATATTCAGTCAAATAGGTTCAGTACAATTTTCACAATCATGTACGCAAAATCGAAAAACGATGCTGTAAGAAAATGTTAAAAATTTGATAAACATATATTTATTGTGTCATAACTGCAACAATAACCTGAATAGTGTTTTAATTGATTATGACTATTTCCAAATAAATATTTTTCCTGTACTCTTTAATTTATAAATATAAAGCAAAACAAGAAAGACATTTTTAGATGTTTGGTTCTTTGCTATCCTTTTAATTTCCTTATTTCATCCTGCCGTCTTTTTTTCATATTTTTTATAGATTTCATATTCATCTACATAAAGTTACAAAGTTACGTTTGAACTTTTCTCTTTAATGACAATATTGAAAAAAATTGACTTTAAATTGAATATTCCACTTTCCAAAAGAATCAAACATTACCATTCAAAATAATAATAAAAATTGTTACATTCGGAATGCTTTATTATAACGTGAACTTTTCACATGCCGAAAATTTTCCCAAATATATCTGCTATAACTTTGAAGACGGCGTCTTTTTTATTAAAAAAATTCGGCGAAACTTTTTCTTGCACCACAAGAAAAATTGTAAGAAAGTCGAATGAAAAAAGTTAATTCCGGTAATGCTAATGTTTTAACAGTAGATTTTAAATCAATGTCGGCCACAAAGCGTTAGATTTATAATTAAATTCGCCTTCAAAGGTGCGCTGCGAAATTGTTTGCTTTATCGCCGCCCGTTCGGCAATGTGACGTTATTTACGTCATTTCTCGGCTATTTTCGCCTATAATTCAGCGGATAATCCACTGACACGAAATTAACTGATAATTTACAAAGTTTGCTACGCGCGCGCGGCTATAAAATTCCAACGTTGCGTTGCAGATAAAGCAATTAGTCCTGTGCACCACAGCATTTAAAAGCTCGCCGGTAAACATGGGTTGGATGGGTGGTTGGAGGGTATAATACAGCGGATATATCGCAGCGCGTTGCATTACAGCGCCGGCGGTGGGCATGCGAGTATTAAACAATCGTTATTTTATTACTTTTGCTACGTGTGTACATATGTGTATGGTGGATGGTGGAGCGGCGAGAATATGAAGAGCGCATGCTCAGTAGCGTATATCAGGTCAAAAGCGAGGGTAGGGTAATGCTATTTATTAAGCTCTGATATTTTGCAGCAACTCACAATTACCTAATAGCCGAGTAACCGCTTTACGGTAAAGCTTTATAATGGCACTGTGCAGATTTCTGATTTTAGTGGAATAATTGAGGATGGAATTGGTAAAGTCAATACGAAAATGTGGAGATTTCTAAATAAGTTTATATTATGCAACCAACCTAAGACTATTTTGGTTATTTTCTATTTGTTACATGAAATTGTAATTAACTTATTGTTAGGATTAGTTTTCCTGGTTTGTATATTTTTCCAATTGTTTGCGTGTGTAATATAACATGTTAAGTTTTTGAACATTTGAATTTCGTTGTCTATACTCGGTGAACAGCAAATATTTCTTGGCGTGGATGTAAGACTTGGATTATGAGTTTTACTGGCAACAACCGAAGTTTGACAAATAAATTATAAATTAATTCTTGTCTAATTCGAAGTGATTTCGATTAATCTGTAATCGCAAATCATTTCTATCCTTCGGATCTTCCTTGTCGTTGGGTCATCTTATTGTTAGCTGCTTGGAGGTGGAGGTGAGAGTATGGTGTGCTGCCTATAGTTGTGACCATCTTTTGGGTGCTGACGTAACTAAATATACAGTTGATAACCAAATTTGAAATGATTTAAAACGAGACAACTACATGAAAATCCATTGAAACATATATGTTTGCACCATAGGTGAAAGTGTGTAATGCGCAACGTTAAATAGCAACCAATTGTAAACGCCGTCAACATCATATGATCTGTGGTTAGCAAGTTTTGACGTATGTTTTGTACATATAGATTTTGTAGGTTATACCTGAGCGGATTGTTGCGAACATCAACGTCAACCCGCGAATTAACGCTAATATTTTATTTTTAGCAGGATTCATGGACTACCCGTCCGATGTAAATTGTTGAAGATAGAAGTAGATGTTTCGGGAGTAAAAATGTGGCTAAATTCTATTTGACAAAATTCTTACGAACTAACTGTCCTTCTTCTCACCTCCGCCTACATCTCTAAGCGGGAGAAGGCCGATAACACCCTCTAACAGCGGCATACCAAGCCGGGCACACCGCACGCAATCATACCTCGAGGCGCGCCCTGCCTGTCTCACTCTCTCCTGCCCACAGAGTGCCTCTCTACTCGAAGCTACACACATGCTGCTAGGCACGCATGTGCCGTTACGCTTAGCCGTGATAAGATGTTTTCCAGACGCTTAAGGCGCCAAACGCTTCGTGCAACCACTTAAACACACCCCAAGAGCGTCTTGTGCCTCTATGTTAAACCACTTGATAAACCACTTGACGACTCAGGGCTTACAAAAAACGAGAAAAACATGTGGTGCAGACTAAACAGTTCAAAAGTTCTTTCACGCCAGACTAAATATTGATAATTTGGCGTCAAATATGAAAAAGGGCTCAAACTTGCCTCGCCTTTCTCAACACGGATTAATCACCACGCAATTGTTAAGTACATTTATATAATTTGAAGTTGTTATGTTTTTGTTGTATTATGAGTTTTTATATTCATTCCAAATGAAATGTACATATATTATTACTCGCGGACATGCGCAAATCGAGAAAAATCTACCATGAGAGAAAAACGTCTGTCCTGTCTCTCTTCATGAGCGACACTTTTCTTGATAAAAATATCGATTGTTCTAGTTATTTAGTTATGTAGTGAAATGTGATGCATCGGGACCATCTTTCTTTAAGAAAATTAATGCGGGCCTTTTAGAGTTAATCAATAAAAATAAAATAAGTCATATCAATATCCTTGTCCCATTCCTACGCCCTATTCTATATATTTTCCTATAAAATTACATTTTTATAATAAAGTTCTTTCTATGATGAAATGAAACAATGTAAACAAGTTAAGTATGAATGCAAAATGTTTGTGGTTGACTTAACCAAAAACGATTAACATTATGCATACGCCGCACGCCATTGTCCCCGCAACGACATCCATCGACATCGATAATGGCGGTTTTCCCTACGCGTGGAATGCGGCGGCTGCGTACGCGCGTTTGAATCCTGCGGTTGTTCGCTGCTTGCGAATTTGCATCTACGTTCAGCTGCGCAATGGGAGCGCGCGCGAATTGTCCTCGTCGATGCTATGCTGCGCCTGCGGTGATTGGCATCGCAAATTCGCGACGCGATCCCGACGAGAGGTCGCTGATAATGCAGCCGTGATGACGCCGATAACGGTAATGCGGGAGCGGCTAGGGTTGATTTGCGGTTATGTTGTGCGAGCTGCGCGTGGCGCAAGCGCACGCCAGCTAGCGGGAAGTTGTAAATTGACTCAACCGCGATACGAAGTCGCGCAAAGTGAATTACTCGCAACCTCATCTCGCAGTCTCATCTACATCTGCTCATAACCAGCTGTACAGCGCACAATGCATATCACTAGGCCATTCCACCGCAGAAATTAATAAATTTACAAAGTGTCAATTACTCTTATTGCTACGCCACACCGACGGCGGAGCAACATAACCACACTTGACGAGGCGCACGCCAGCGTGCGTAATTTATGCGCACATTAACTTCGTGTTTGCGCCAAAGGATGCGCGGATTTTATTAACGTGTAATTAAAACGCTGAAAAGTTTGCTTTCGGCGGGCATGGCGAGATAATTGCACGTCCATAATCATAATGATAATAATTGTGATGAATGTGGCGAATGTAGCGCACGATATTCATACAGGTTCATCGTGTGTGTGCTTCATGCTCGTGCAAATTTGAAAATGGCGCACAGTTTTTCGCAAATTAATTACAGCGGCCGCTGTGGAAAATCACGATGTTTGTACAACGAATACATGCTTTTATGTGTGATCTGTGGGAAAATCAACGGTAGAGGAAATTTACAAACACGCACGAAACACAACCATAATGATAGGTTTGTGGTATTTGTGCATATACTAATTAAAAACGAATTCGTTATCAGAAAATACAATTGGTAAAATTCGACTGTCTACAAAATTTCAGTGAAAACTCAAATAAATTCAATATCATAATATTAAAATTTTGATTAAGTTTATATAATTTTCGTAATCGATAAATTTCATCAACTTATTTATTATTCTGAAATAATTACCTAAAAATGATAGTGTTCAATAAGTTAAAGTTGAAAACCCTATATGCATAGATAGAATCTAATTAGAAATGAGAAAACTATTCCAATAAAGTACTCTCTATCCCGTAATGTAATGGAATGAAGGGGATTAGAAACTGAAAAGGAGCAACAGGAGTAGAGTGGTCGAGTTTGCGGTTCAACTTTGGGGTCTTTTGCTTATTTGCCTGCTGCGTGCGCGGGTCATCCTCTGCTATCAGTTGTCTATCGAATGCCTGCCGGCCACTGCATTACCGCAGTTACATACCAAAGCTGGCGCGGCGACGCGCACAAAGTAAACTTGCCGTCTTTGCATCCATTCTGCTGGCTATTCACTTGCAAATCCGACCTGCTAGAGTGCGACCATTCAGCGTCCCGCCGATCCCGGAAGTCTTGGAATGGAGATTGGGCGGACGAGGGCGCGAACTGGAAGTTGTCGGAGTCGGAGTTATTTCCCAATTTTCGAACTACTGTCTTAGTTGCTGCTGCCTCTCTGCGACTACCCAGCAGTAGGGTGAAAGTGTTCGGTGTTTACTGCTTTCTGCGTGTGTCTAATGTTGGCGTAAATGACGCCAAACTTTGCTTTGAACTTTGCGCATTTGCTCGTCCGTATCCCGCTTGTAGTGCACTGAAACACGTTGTTATTCTAATCATTACTCCATAGCGACGCAACACGGAAAGCATTAAGCGAATATCAATTTCGTGTTTCCGTTCACTTTTGTTCATGATTAGGCTAATCAGTCAATAGTTAAAGCCGGTTAAAAGTTTCAATACTCACTTCCGTGATTAAGCAATTAGTGTTGAATGTTTGACATGTATCTCTATTTCGTAACAATTCAATTATCAATCTTCTATATGCAACCAGTTATACTTCGACGTCGTGAAAGTCCAGTAGCCGTTTTTATAGCTATCTAGAATGAGCATGAGAAACAATATATTTCAGTATTTCATAGCATGTTTCTTATTGTGAATAAGGATCAGCCAAGTCTTTCAACCACACGAAAACAATCATATATTCGTTTGGATATTTGTTTGAATATTGTTTCTGTTCTGTTCTGTTTTCCAACTTCCTATCATCTAAATATATCTATAAAAACTAAAATTAAATTTAAAACTTTTCTTCGACGAAGTGATTATTAACTTGAAAATCCTGTTATGTACATCCTGCTCATATAATTTTGACGTAGATATTATTGAATGATGTAAGTTAGGCAACCAGTAAAGCGCTGGGGTCATAGACGCCTTGTAGTCGTGACTCTTTTCATTACTAATCATGTTTCATGTTGTGGTCAAGGATTTTCCTGACCCTTGAAAACCACAATTCATATGAAAACAATAATTTCTTTGCGAAAAATGCGATAATTGTTGAAAATGTGGCATATTCCTATTTTCTAACATCACTTCATCTAAATATGCCTAAATTCTAAAATTATAGAACTACTCTTAAACGCAGTGATTATTAACTTCTAATCCTGACATGCATTCCTCCGCATATAATGTAGTAAACGTAGATATTATCGAATGATATATGTTAGTATGATGTATGTTAGGCAACCAGTTATACGCTAACGTCATAGAAACTCAGTGGGTGCATGCTAAGCTTTGCGAAAATGAAGTACACGATGTAAATCTATTTTCCCGGGACGCCTTTCATCGGCATCATGTTTCATGCTGTGGCGACTTTTCTGACTCTTAACTTCCTTACACACGCTGTTGTGTTATTCTGTTTTTCGCGTTAAGTATACCATGGACTGAAGACCCAGCGCATCAGTCTTCCTTTACGACTGGCACATCCCCAATCTACCACCCACCGGCGCGGCACCGGCCTGGGTGTTATTCCTGTGTAATGTGGGCAGGCCGACGGGGTCCAAGCAACATGCTGGGGAATTAATCAAGCGGCAAAAGTTTGATTAATGTCGGCGCAAGCGATATTGATTTATTACATGCGCTGGCCCAGTCGTGTGCAAGCCTCTTGAGGCTACAAAACGCGTAGAAAAGGGGTGCTCTTTCGATGCATACTAATGCAATAAATATTAAATAGCTAATATTGCCCTATTCACATTAATTTAATTTATGTAAATATTGAAAGACGACTTAAGAAAGTCCCAAGAATAACTTCTCTGATTAATCGTTCATTTTGAGTTTACTGCCATCTATTAACAAATAGATTTATGTTCCATTTGTAAATCCACGTTTTTAAATGATTAATTAATACTAAATCACAGAATAATGATTATAGCATGATTGTTTAAACCATAATTCATTTTCTATTAAGAATAATAATAGTTATCTAAATGTATACGCCAAAACCAACAAATCTTACCCTACAACGCCATCTAGGAATAACTAGCTGATATCCATCCAAAACCAAACAACCCCAGATATTCTCGTCGGGTCTCAAGGGGAGTTCTTTCATCGTCGGACATACAAATGTCTTTAGGCATTCCCTTTTCGGGAGGTTGCCTGTTGAGTGGGCCGCATTTCGGATGTCCCTGGGACTGAAATAATACGGCGCGTCCTTATCGCATCCTTGAAGCCCTTATTCGAACCTACATTCGGCCTCCAGACTATACTACGCTACCTTTCGGGGGACAAGCCGTAATTTATTTAAACATTTCACTTTGTTAACTTCATTAAACCGATGCCATATCGTCTCCGATCTCCGAGGATCTCAACCGGTTTGGATTCCGGTCTTTACACGCATATCATTACGATTATGAGCCACTTAGCTTGAATTACATGCTTAATTAACATGTGAACATTTAAGGTGGATATTTAAATGTCGCATCGATAATTACGAGAGAGGAAAGATGACTGCACATAAATCATTTGTATCTTGATCTGTATTCAAATTGTTTATATTTATGGCTCCTCCAGTCGAAGACGGCGCGGCGTTGATAACACTTTATTTATGTGTTGAGTTATCTTCGTTGATTTATAGGTTATATTGGATACACATTTAAATAATTGGGGAGATTGGGTGGTTAGTACAGTAGCCAATAGGTGACTTAATGTCTTTTCAAAATTGGACAACAACTTTTACAATTGGATATAGATAGAAGTGGTGTTAGGTGGGTTGTCTAGATGTTTCATCTAGATGTATTTTATTATATCTTAGAATATATTTTATCTTAAATTGGAATTGTATATCTATGGTAATTAAATATAATGTAATGGAATTGTTTTATCTCGAAAGTGTTAATCTTTTATGTAATTGGCACCAATATTTTTATGATCAACATGAAAGGTCGTGGTTTAAAGGGGTCGAAAGTACATGATTTTTTTCTGATATACTATAGCTCGAAACATTTTGAATTTTCGATGACAATTTAATGTGTTATTCATAAGCACAGTGCAATTTTTCACAATAAAACACTTGGTATTTAAGAATAAGTCATCTCTTTTCTTGATTTGTCGAGCTGCGTACACTCTAGCGTCCTTACTTTAGATCGGAAATTTAAAACCAATGAGCTCTTGCAAAGTTCATAAAATTTGCTTGAATATGACGTCAAGTATTCTGAAAAAAAAGGTTAAAATTTCATATTTTTATGCAGTCTTAAATATAAAATTCATGCTATCACATAAAAATCAACTTAAAACTACGAAAAAGTATGTAAATAGATATTTAATCAAAAAATAATTCACGTCGTATTCTAGAGTCTATAAAATGAGTCATGATTCATCCAAATCGGTATAGCAGATTTTCTCAATCATGTACACAAAATCGAAAAACGTTGCGCGAACAACGCATATAAAGTTAGCTAATATCTAGCCAATATCTCCAAAAATACAGCAGCTAACAACTTAAAATTTTGAGAGAATATTCTTGAATGGTTTAGCAATTGGTTAAGAATATTTAAAAATCCAGTTTTGACCCGGTCATTGAGGTTTTC
>WSZQ02077729.1:0-13928 GCA_019419845.2 Weissflogia rhopalogaster
GGTGTGGCTCGGAGGAGAGAGGCAGGAAGGTCTGGATGGGGCAGGAATACACGAAATGTGTATTTTGTTTGGCAGGGATGAATACCTGGGAGCACCTGGCAAGGGACTGTGAATTACTGAAGAAGGGATGGCTAGGTTCCCAAGAAAGAGGAAGGAATATTGTCGGAAAATGGCTGGTGGAAAAGTGGTATTTGTTAGTAAGGTTTAAACCCAATAAACCCCCTACTCTAGTGCAAGGCGTTCAGAAAAATTATCCAAAAGGTTAAGTGTCAAGGAATGCTTTATAGCAATAATTCTGGTTATATAAGGTTAAAATTATGTTTAAACCCCCGCGAGGTTGCGAGAAACACGAATGTGGGAAGAATAAGTACATATTTGCATCAAGATTACTTCGAAAGAAAGAATTGCTACACTGTGTCAAGGAATGCTTTATAGCAGTAATTTTGTTTAGAAGGGCTTAAACATATTAATAAACCCCCTAAACCCCATTCTAGATCATCCTCACCAGAAAGAATTCTTGACAGAGAAATGTTGCGGCATTTTTTGTTACATGTTTGGTTGTTTGATCGGTTGTGCATAATTTGAATGTTTTGTACAGCGCGCATACCTTTAGCGCATGCACTCACGCAGCTGACTTCGCGCAAATTAAATTACTGGTTTCTTGCTCGCAACAACCACGTCTATGAATCAGTGAGATAGAGAATCTTGTATCGACAGTTAAGTCGTTATATCGTCTTTTGAAGGAGAGTTTTCTCTCACCGTCACCATATAATCTCTTTTGTCTCGACAATCGACTACGTCCACTTCCACCGCTATTTTGTCGCTTTATGTACCGCCAACCGTCACGAGTTTTAAATACATTGATTTAGTTTGCAAATCGTCTAATTTTCTTGCACCGCCTCGCTATAAAAAGTGAGTCCCGCCAGTGGCGTTGCAACAATTTCCAACAAGTGGTTTATACCCTTTGAAATAGGTGAGGTGATAAAACAAACAAATATGGAAAGATTAAATAAACTAAGAGATAGACCAAGAGATTAAATGGAAAATAAATATGGAAACCTACCTTGATTTTGAATTAAACATTGACCGCTTTAAACCAGCGCTTCTCAAACTATGGTGCAATTTTGATTTGGGTTTTATCCTCTAGTTTTTGTCAGATGTTGAAACTTCCTGTTCTGAAGAAGATTTCATTGAGGAAATTCATTTTTCCATAGGCCTTCCATGATTTTTGGATAGTTGGGGGTTCACTTCAAAAAGAACCCCGAGGGATTATGAAAAATCTAAAAATTACTCTTAGAAACAATGCACATATGTGTAAAAATGTAGAAAACCACTGGCGTAGACATAAACATGCTTGCATAACTGCATGTTTTAGGATGTTGTTGAGGGGCACATGGCATTCGCTCGCCTGTCAGTCAGGATGTCGAGATTGACGTCGATGTGAATTTGATTCGGCTTGGAGAAACTCGTTCCTCGACGTGCAGTCATTTCAGTCTGCATCCACATGTATACCCACACATATACACCATACACATGCATACAATTAGAGCGCACTTTCCGACGTAAAATATTACATTTTATTGTGACCGAAAAACGTTGGGGGATTTTGCGAAAGGATACGAAATTGCATTTTAATGCAGCCGTTTGATGCGCAATTGTGCATCGCACACAGATACACACACAGCGGCCGCGGCGACGAGACACGTTTGCACGTTTGTAAATTTGCTTCGAAATCGAAATGAAACGCTGAAAACTGAAAAGGTACACACGTATAGCCAACCCCTTCAGGCTCTTTCTAAACCCGACAGACGTAATATTGCAGATTGTAGATATTTTATAGCGGCGCACATAAAAGTCTAAGGAGACAGTAATAAAATTTTCATCCACGGGACATCACTATCAACAATTTGCACATGTGGAAGTTTACTGAGGGCACCCAGTAGATGGGTGTCCTCCCGAACCCATTCCTCCTAGCTGCACATATGTGTCTCGCACGAAGTGAGACACACAATAACGCAAACAAGATATAAAAATTTGAATAACTTCATGAGTCGAAATCTGCTTGTCTCGCTGGTCTCTTCGGTTATCTCGACGGGAGATAACTTTAAGATTGAGTTATCGTCTTATTGTCGTCGCTGGAGGAGAGGATAGCAATATTGTGCACGAAATTCACCACCCGAAAACAAAACCGAGCTTTGTGCGTTTACATATTTTCGGTGTTTCTTGCGTTTGCCGGCGGTATTAGTTTGTGAGTTTTGTAAATAGGGAAATCGCAAGTTCGAAGAACGCCGCCTACCCCCTCCAACAGATGCGAAATGAAAATCGAGAAACTGAGGATCGCGAAAAGGGAAAAGGAAAATTCAATTGTCGCCCCGGCGACAATGAAACGACGAAGGCGGCAACAAACGAAGGGTGCTTTTCTTGTTATTTCGTTTTATCGAATTATGCGCGCAGATTTCTATCAAAAAGTAAAGTACATCTCTCTCCAGGGACTGGAACAGGGGGGGCAAGGATGCTTGTAAAGTGGGTGGGCCATTAAATTTCTTCAAATCACTGCAATTGTGGCAAGTCAAACATTTCCAGTTTCATTTTTCAATAATCAAATGGTCGAAATGCACAGGCCGTATATATCAGTATCAATTAGTATTGTTATTTATTCCGACAGCTAGGATGCGACCACGCATAATTTGCATAATAATAAATGTGTGTTGTGTGTACTTTTATCCACTTGTCAGGATAGCAGACGGGCAGGCGGGCATGATGTGGTTTGATGGCCTCGCAAGCGCCACCGCGTATCCCTATCGGTTTCGATGCGCCAGCCGCAGCTCTTTCGAGCGTTTTTGGGAGTGGATGGGAATGCGGTGTGGTTGGGCCGTTTATGGCTGCGGTTTGTTAAATATTATAATTTCTCGCCCAGGCTGCAGGGCAGCAGTCAGTGTGTGTATATGCTGGTGGGTTTGGGTGGACCAGTGCTGCGTCGGCCGAGCGCCAGCCACATCTGGCACTGTCGGGGGACTCGTAATTATAATGCGTGCTTTCGGGTTGGACGTGGACAGATGCTGGCTGAATTTTAAAATTGAAATTACAATATCAGAGTTTAAATATGCTATAATAAAATTCGTATAGCATCTTCAGTAACAGCTTTACTAGCACAGTTGGTACAAAAGATTCAAAAATATCGATATTTTTATGTATAAAGTATCGATAAGTGTTATGAAATATTGTAATAATATCAATAATTGTCTACAAATGTATCGACAATTTTGATAAAAAGTATGGATAATTGTGTATCAGGTATCGATAATTTTTTAGAAAACTAACGATAATTATCTACAAAGGTATCAAAAGATTTGATAAAAAGTATCCAAAAAAGTATCAATCACTGCGATATTTTTCAAAAAAGTATTGATAATTAGCTACAAATGTATCGATGCTTTTCATAAAAAGTATCGAGAATGTATCGATAAATTTTAGCAAGTTTCGATAATTTTGTAAAAATATCGAAAAATTATGAATATTTTTGTTAAAAAATATTTTATAAAAATATCTAAAAAATATCGATGTAAAAGTATTGAAAATGTATCTAATAATAATAAGAAGTATCGATAATTGTGCAAAAGGTATTAAAATAGTAATTTTATTAAAATAGTAATTTAACTTTCGATATTTGGCAGCAAATTGGCGGTCATTTTGTAAAAGGAATTGAACAGTAACGATAATTTTGTAAAAGGCATTTAAACGGTAGCTATAATTCTTTTACAGAATCACCGATACTCTTTCGATATCGATATTTTATCAATAAAATATCACTTTTTTTAATCGTAAGTATTTACACACTGAATATGCTTATCAGGTATCGTTATTTCAAAAGATATTCGTATAAACGCATAAAAGCAATTCAATAAAAAAAGTTCAATATTGACTAGTAATAAACAAACCGAAATGTATTTGTCCTACCATTAAATTAACCAATTTTATCAATTTCGTAATAAATTATTAATATAGCAGATGGATGAATATGAGGACAAATATTCAGCCCGCATGCATGTAATAAGCATGCATGTTGTGCATTGTGGGTACGTTGACGTTCCTAATCGGATTTTCGAATCACCGTTGCGCGCCGTGCCTTTCGAGTATATTATATTAGCTAGCATGTCAATAACAGCACATAATTCCGATTGAATAAGGCTTAAGCGCAAGTCCAAGTGCTCATCTTACGCACACACTAGTCGCACATGCGTGTCGGCGTATTTGCTCTTTGCCCCTCGTGACACCCGTCATTCTGGCATGCTGTGTGTACATGCTATGCATAAAAAGGTGGGTCGTGAAAGTAGTTTATTGAATCTCACACATCCCGAGGGCTAATTTTCCAGGCGACTGCATTTTAACATTTCTTTCGGCATACATTAGCATCTTCCAGGGTGCGCAAGGGAGGGATCTCTCCATCCCAGATGATGTAGGTGGCCATTAGAATGCACACCGGCAGGGTGGTTGATGGCGGTTGTGCGAAGGAACGTCATGTCGAGTGGTTTAGAGTTAAGGAAATCAAAGACGGGCTCGGAATTCAATTTAAGTCCCTTCGGAAAGCCACTCGAACAACAACAACAACAATCTGGAGGAGTTTCACAATACTTCGGTCGTCGCCACACGCAAGCAACGGGCAACAGGGTCACACGAGAGTGGCATTATTCTGGTGGTTGGTGGCGGGATAGAGAGGCGGAAGACAGGTCAAGGGATGCAAAGACTGTGCGGCTACAAATGAATATTAACTAAACACGATTCGGATTCAATTGGCCGACTTGCTTTATGTCCACAGTCGAGGGCATAATAATAGTCCTGGCATTGGTACCGATACATTATGAGCGTTATACAGTGTGTCCCGAATGGTCCCCACCAATCGGAAATACTTTTCTAGCTTGTGGCAGACTGGGTCTGGTCATCGGCCGTAGGTGGTGAGTTGGTAACCTGGTGAGAGGTGTCGCCTTCGGGAAGGTATAATGACGACCCCTCGGCTGGATGTGTAGCGGGCGGAAGGACGCGTATCTGAAACAATGATGATGGTTTTGGGACTTAATTAAACTCTCTGTCTTGTCGTGTTTATGCAGCGCCGTGGCAGCGGCTTTGTGCTCGTCGTGGGGTTGTTTTCCCAGCCTCTTCCCATCACTACCGGAGCCATATTAGCCTCTCGCACACTCTGGCGCCGGGCACGCCTGGTTTGTCGGTTTATAACTTGTCATTACCACAACGCGACCGAGATTTGTCGAGATTGCAGATTGGCTTTCTTCGCATGGATGCCCTCCTTCATCTTCTCTGCCTCGACCTCCTTCTCTTCAGCCTTTACCACCTCCTCATCCTTTACGTCCTCCTCCTCCTTAGCCTTCTCCTTCTTCGCCTTCTACAAATGACTCCCAGAACCAACATGACTCCTTCCAAGCCACTCGTGTCTCCAGCAGTTGTCTCGGTCGGAGATTATTACACTAAGCGCAAACAAATTCGACTATAATACTTTAAGAAAGCGCACGTTTGCCGATTGAAATGACGGCATGTCGCACGGGATTTGGATTAAACGCAAACCGCATTTAATTTGACGTCGTTTGTGCGCAGATTTCGATATTGTTTTCGTGGTTTCCCATGGCATGGCATGCCTGCCGTTTGGTTGCCTTAGCACTACTTTGTCGAGGATTTCCCGTCCTCGGATGGTAATTAGGTTCGCCCGGTGCACCGCAAAACCGCCTTGAGTTTTCCGGTGGCCCCCATCAGAACCCCGAGACCAACACCGACGACGAGTCATTGATTTTCGTGGGGACGCCGCCGAGTGTCGCCTGGCAAACCGCACATGAACTCACAAGTCACTGCCGAATGAAAGCAGACGCCTGCCCGATGTGTGTGCGACGCCTTTCCAGACCTGCCGCGCATTTCCAAGTTGGAAGTTCGAAATTGGAAGTTTGAATTCAGACAATAGTCACCACACTCACACCCGCAAGTCACATTCAACGGAACTTGTCTAATAATGCACGGAATGCCTTAGAAAGTAGTCTTGGGGTTTCCCGCCTATAAGACATCGTGGTCGCTCGACCACCCTAATGTAATTTATTTCCGGGATCTTTACATTTGTATAATTCACAGGTGGTAGTTGTAGGAGAGGGTCCCATGCGTGCGTGCATGCGAGATTTGTTGGCTCTCCTCTTGACGTTGACCTGAAGGTCTTCGTCAATTGTAATTTAGAACATTTGGCGGGTAGAAGCTCCATCTACCAATAGCCTTATTCTTGATGGTCTTTATCAATTATTCCACCTCGATACTGTCGAGACGAACATGAACAGCATACTACTGCTAGAGAGTAGATGGCAACAGAAGGTTGGTGGTAGCGATAGTTGGTGGTAGCAGTGGCGAGTATTACATTAAATGGGAAACTCCTAATTTTGACAACACGCGAAACGTAGCAACCCGAAACTTGCTCCGGGATCAGACGCACATGCAATAATAATGAAATAGTATGCCCCGCGTTGTAATTCCAATTTCGTCTTGGCTACTTTATGCACGCCGAGTACTATTTCGACCAATTTGACCAATAACGGCGATTTTATGACTACGACCAACGTCCGGGTCCCAAATGACTCGACGGAAATCTCGCTACAAGCAGTGTCCCAACGTACCATACTACAAGCATGTCGACATTCGAAACCTTTCCAGAATCGTGGCTTTAGGGCCCGATTCGGGGTTGTGTCGGCCTGTCGACAGTCTCGTCCATACAGGTTTTGCGCCAGGTGAGCCGGGGAGTTTTATTGTTCAAGATGGGGATGGCCAGTGCGCGGCAATGGCAATTTAACGATCCATATCCTCCAGTCGAGTTGTCGTCGCTAGCTGAAAGCATTTCGCATTCACTTTTGTGCGCTCAACGTCACATCGCGGAAGTGAAATGTGACGGAAGTCACCGGCAGGTATACCGACTGCATATTCATCTCTTAATACACGCGCCACCATGAGATGAAATATTCAACCCGCTTTCGACTATTAACTCTATCCTAACACAGAGCCTCTGTTCAGTTGGTGGCCGCCATCTTGCTGTCGGTACTAGCATTTACTCCGGTCCTAGCCGAGTGTTTTATGTTCAATTAACTCGACTTGAATATATCTCATATTCGCCTATTTACAATTTGCGCCCGCGCGGCCATTTCGACACGTTTGGGACACAAATTGAAAGGGAAACCTTCAATTCGCGTCCCAACGTCCTTGGGGTCTAAATTATTTCATATTTCATGGGCATAGATTCGATTTTTATTACTCCGGACTTTGCCGCACGTTCAAGGCTTCGTAATAAGTTGACCACTCGAGGGGGGTGGTACTGGGATGGAGGATACTGGGCAGGCAATATATGTGCCAAAGTGGGAAATGCGGAAAATGTGGAGACGGCAAACGGGCGAGGAGGTTAAAAAATGTCACGCGGCGGATTTATCTCGGTTGCGGGCACGAACGGACACGTCGTAAAGCAAATTGGTTCCAATATCTAAAACTCTCTTTTCCCGGCTCCGGCCCTAGCCCCGGTCGTCTCCCATAGAACGCGTGCAAGTCTTTCACGTCTCTCTGCTTGTGTGTAGCTGCCTGTCACCACCGGGTGGTCGGAGCGTACGTGCGTGCACCACAAACCGTCGTCGGAGCTGACTGACCGCAAGACCACAACTTTCCACGACTTTCATCTCTATCCGAGAGTTTTCTTGGTCGTTCCTTGCTGTGGCGCGTTCGTGTGTGACGAGTTATCGGCTCGCACTTTACCCATGCCTTCATCCCCTTGCCTTAGTTATATCCCAGATCGAACTGATCTCTAGTAGGCGACCCAAAAGCAGGCTTTCTTCCACTTCTACCGAGCCCTCGTTTGGACCCCAGCACTAGAAAAAAAGGAAAAATCCCAAACCTCGGGTTTGTTGGAATAACATGTCATTCTCAAGTTTAGGGTATCAACACGATTCAAGGGTAGAGGGTCATTGTAAATTTTCACATTTTCCAAAATCGCTCTCCCCTACCCTTTAATATCAATCGAGATGGTTCCTATATTGAAAGAGACTTAGCTAAATGTTCCGAGCCCTCTCCCCCTAATGGTTGGAAATGGTGGTATTTAGAAAAATCTCGGGAATCTACTCTTGAAGATAAGGGAGCCATCCTTGACGTGATTCTTTGATTCAATTTCGATAGGTTTAAAAATCTTTGCGTGGCTTTGAATATTTTAGAGGACTTAGATAGGGAGGGAAAGACCTTTAAATCTCGTAAAATCTCTGGTACTTCCAGAGGAACCTTTAAAGTTTGTCCCAACTAGGATCGTATAGTACAGCGTGTGGTATTATCGATGAATTCTGCTGGATTCGGTTAAATTTGTAATTTATTAGTCCTGATTGTGCAGAGATTAGAATCTAATGCGGCAAGCCACTGCCGTTGGTATCGGTAGTATCATCCGGCGTGTCATTATTAGTATCATATAAGTATCAGCGGTTTTGGTGTGCAACCGACCGTCCTGGGAGTGGAAAGGAGGTGATTTAAGAGGGTGCACGCAGCGTTATCGCTCTCCCGGCTCCTATAACGCGTCGAGCAACAACGCCAAACAAACTCTAGTCCTCTCCGCCCACTACCGAACTGATAACCAACAATATGTGATGCGGTGTTTATGAGGTGTTATACATGCTTTATCTACCCATACTGGGACCGACCACAACAGCACCAAGAGATACCTATCTCACATATATCCACCAGTGTACGTGATAAGAGAGCTATTAATTTCTATGATGGTCGATGAAGGAAGTGGCTCTGGATGATTGAATTGCGATTCCCGGCGACTAATAATAACATGGTGCATGGTAGGTGCATTTCAACAATGGCGTCACCATTCATGGGACCATGAGTTGGAAAATTGAATTTAAAGCATTGCGTCGGACTGTGGAGAGTGAGTGGGTCATTGTGTGCGTTCTTTTTTGTTGTAAATCCACGGATTTCCCAAGCGAGAAGTTTAGCACTCCAGGTTTGGGATTCTGGCGAGTTGCGCATAGACGATAGAGGGTAGAGACTTTGGCACACTGCTTCGGGGCGCGAGTGTATCGAGGACTATTATTCAAGTGAAATCAAACGTAAAGTTTTCTGCTTGATCGGGCGGTTGAGTGAGTTTATTGGAGGATTGTAAACTCCAAACACCCTTATTTTCTAAATCCTTGCTGAGGACAAAGATGGAAATACAAGAGGTTGAGTGAAGAGAGAAGGTTGAACATAGAGAGGAAGTTCAGCACAGAGAGGAGAGTTGATGGTAGAGAGGAGGTTGACGGTAGCGAGAATGTCAAATTTTGCGACACCTGCGAAAATTTGATTCCGTTTTCGCTTTTCCGGCCCACTCGAGCGTTGGTGTGTGTGTGTTTTTTTTTCGCCCACCACTATCGCAAACAACCATACGTGCCATTCGTTCCAATTTTTAACCCCCGACGTGGCGTGCAACGTCGCCATAAAACGTATGCCCTCGGCCCGTGCAACTCGCACCATCTCGCGTACAAACACATACCAAGTCGTTCACACCTCGGTAAATATTTACATTCACTACATTTTCTTGTGTTATTTTTTTGTTGCAGGTAAGCTGAAGTCACGACTTCTTGCATAATGTAGCAGCTCCTTCCTGGTTCTACCTTGGGGTGCGCAACGCATCTCCGAACTCTTGCGCAAACACCCCACACACACTCTACATCCGTAGAAAACAAGTAAAAATATTTACAACGAATGCCGAAAAAGAGGGAAGGGATACTTGTGTGGGAGGTGGTGGTATCGCCAGAGGCAGTGGGAAGAAAAAGGGTAATTATTATTTTATACCAACGTCTTGGGTTTAGGGATCCGTAACTCGGGATATATACGAGGCCGGGCATATATGTCCGACCCCTCTTTGTATGAAAGTGGTTTCGAAGGGGAGTGTGGGCTTTTTTCGAGGACATAGGAAGTGTGACAATGTTACATGGTTGATGCGCTTTCCTCGTCAGCATGTTGTTCCGATAAGTGCCAATGGCAGGCGGTGGCGGTGGTAGCAGTCTAGAAGTAGTAAGAAGTAGGGATACTATGACAGGAACGTCAGGGGATGCATAGCATGTCGGATAGACAGGTAGCTGATATCGTTTCCGGTATCGGGATCGACGAGCCACGTGGAAACGACGCAACGCTTTCGCATCTTCCGTCACTTGTCATCCTTCCATGGATGGTGTTAGGAGAGAGAGTGGAGATCGGGGGACCAGCACGAAGAAGCACTTAACGTTCGACGACGCCGGGACGCCCGAAAGCTCATTCTTAATTTACACTCCCATTACTCATTCCAAGCGAGGACCTAAGGTTTTCTCTTCGGGGGAATTAATTCCGAAATCGATCATTACGACACGTCGCTACCAATTGATCCCCTGATGAGACATTGTAAATTTCGATGCTTAGTGATCAATTTGTGGTTATTCCGAAGTACACGTGGAAAGAAGTTCATAGAAAGTCTTCTTTCCGCGTGTAATTTGGAAACGTCTATTTGGGTAGTTGGTACGGATGGATTTTCGTCTTTCATCTTTGATCGATTCCCGATGGCGCTAGTCGAGCGCACGAGCACAGATTTCCCCGGCTTCCGGTTCGTACGTGCGGCAGACGTTCGACCGTGCTCAATATTTGGCATATTCGTGGATGGCGTCGGATTGATGTGTGCCCGCGGCGCTTTTCTTTGCTCATACAGCCGGAAGACGTGCCCAGACAGAAATTGACCGCTTTAGCGGGCTTGGATTTTTCAGTGCGCCGGAAAAACGCAAATGTATTCCCAACTACATGTGAGTGCACACTGATGATGCGATCGCAAGCCATCAAATATTCAGCACTCAAGACAGGAAAATTGGTTCATATCGTGAAAAGCAAAATAAGTAAGAATGGCAGGAAGAAATGCGTAAAATTTCCACTTCTTCTCGGAACGATATAGTTTTTAGCTCAGCGTTCTGGGGTCCTCTCTCTCATTCCTCAATAGCAGTAAGAGAGTCAGAGAGACAATTGGAAGGTGGAACTACCAACTTGCAATGTAACTTGCAACTTTTGTCGTGTTAGGTGGATTCGGTTTATTGTTCTTCGAGTTGGAAGCGGCAGTAGTGCACAATAGCAATTATTTATTTTACATCATCGAGTTTGAGTTGCACTGTGGGAGGTCTTGGGCGCAGAACCTAGGTGCAAAACAATATTGAGTTGCTCAACGAAAGTTTTCGCATTCGAGAGGTGGTGGCGGCGAAAAAATCTATCCTAAGTAACTGCGCGAAGGATCTCAAAGGAAATTGGAGGGAACAAAATGGCAATCGGGCGAAATAACTTTTTAAAAAGTTTTTTATTACTACCACAAGCGGATGGAAGCGAGTAGCCCCAAACCGCTTGGAACAACCACACCAGTACAGCTACCCCGATAGCACATAAAATTTAAAAATTGTTACAGTTATTGTGCTTACATGTTTCGATGCGGAATTGAACGGGAACGAAAGCGCGAGGAGCGTGAGTCCGGAAAGGACGCGCCTGGAACACGAATGGTTTCGATCGTAATACTTCCGCGGAACGAGCCGGAGGGCCCGAAATGCGCAAACGTAAAAAGGAAAATGCACCGGCAGAGAGAATTGCTCCAACAATTGGTCTCGCGTCGTAATTCGAAACGATCGCGAAAGTGCACCTTGATTAAGATGTAACGTTTACGGTTCCGTGTTACAGTGAAAAAATGTTTGCTTTTTGCTTTGGTACGAGTGGGAAACGCAAAAAATATTCGCCGGTTGTGTTAACTTGGGCACTGACTTTGTGGGAATAAACCTGGTATAAAAGTAAATGTTCGTTAAAGTAAATTTGCTCCAGTAAGTCATCATCGAGTATAGTTAAAGGCATCAAAGGGAGGGAATTGCAGGGAAATTGTATTAAAGAATCTAGCCAAGAACAATTAGAAAATAATGAAAAACCTGTACTAGGAACTGATAACTTTTAGATAGCTATACCTAGTGATGTGCCTGATGTTGCGTTTAATCAGTAAGCCTTGTAGCCTAGTAGAAGTAGTAATGTTCAGAACTTTAGAAGTTCTGAGGGGATTAACATAACATTTTTCCCTTTTTTTTAACTCTGGATCATCATGAACTTCATGACAAGCATTGATCCTGAACCTTAAAATGAATCATGGTATGACTATGAATTTTACGGTTATATATCCCTAGCCCTTTCCATAGAACGTTCAGGTCATGTACCTACCACATATCCAGAATCTTACCCATTGTCGGTTCTTTCCAGAACTTGAATCTATTGCAACCTCATGTCGGACTGGTAATCGTGGTCTTCTCTGGATCAAAGTTATCAATGTACAAATTCGTTCAAATGCATGATTGTCCATTACTAACCTGGCCTAGTGTTTAGTTTTCAATAGTACCTGAATCAATTGTCTAGGACTTTGATTGAACTTCTAATCGTCTCCAAAACAATCCTTCATTCATTCGAACCATTAGATGTTCCCGGGACTTACTGTAAACACCAAGGTCTACTATTTGTAATAAAAACTGTCTAAATCCTTAAGTAAACCTCAAGGATGCAAAACGTAGGAAACCGAAGTGATGTACTGCTATTTAAATGTCAATATGTTGATATATAAGGTCTCACAGGACCTGCAAGCGCTTGCTTAGAAGTTCTGTGGGTGGTTTCCCCCCAACTGCGAGGAGAGTTGATACGCTTATTTATGTGTTTCTTATACGCAACGCTCCCGGGGAAAATTCTTCCCAGGGAAGGAAAAGCAGGCGCATCGCGAATGCGCGCCACGTATGCCCGCGTAAAAAGGCGCAGGCTTCGAACGTAAAATAAGAGGGTTGGAAATGTCTCGAACTCCATTATTGAAACACAAACCGCGACCGTGTCTCGGCTCCGGCGTTCATAAATCATTTTCAACTAGATGGGTGGACACTTGTTGTGGGACCATCGGCGGGCGATGCCAAACGGCATCGCTAAACAACTTTAAATTCACCCTCAAAACCGCACGTTGGATCTCCGTCTTGTGCACTTCCCCATGGAGCTCAGGGTCGTCTTACCGGCGAATAAGCCCTCAAAGTGTTTGTGTTCCTCGCTTTTTCTGTTCGTACCAAGTGACTTGCGAAGCTACGTGAACGGAAACCTCAACCACTATCGATTACCTATAGTATCTCCTAGTGGTCGTAATGATTTTTAAACTGGGATATTTCATCGTCTTCCGTATTCAGGCGGTTTTGATTTATTTTTGGATTTGAGGAAGGAGAAGGAAGTTTTCGGTTCGGAGTGAACTGGTAGGACAAAGTACAATAAGTTCTACGCAGCAATAAGTTCTAAAGTATGTAGTGTGTGGGTGGAATTAAATTGAAGTTGATTTATGTCGTCGGCCGGTTGTGTTGTTGCGTTCTGCGTTTGGGGCCCTTTTCGTTTCGAACGCGTTGAAACTTTGCCTCGCTCGACAACTCACCTCAATCTACCGACCAACTTATCAACTTATCTCCGGCGTATTAATTACAGTCGGCAAGCGGACATTCCGTACATGCAGTTGTACATGCCTTGTTTTGCTGATGAATTATGTATGCGTACACGTTATTTTTATGTTTGATACTGGTATACGCAGAGCTTTTATGGGCATTTCATGGCGGTTGTATCAAGGTTGGATGTTTTTTTTTGTTTTTTTTTTTGTAATCATGGAGAGGGAAATTTCTCGTAGGCCGAATGTCATTATTTATCTAAACTAGTACAATGAGATCAATTTTATAAATTTCTGTTTGAGGTTTGTTATAAAGGAAAGTAGATACTTCAAAGATGAGGGAACAGTCAAAGGGTATTTCGATGCCTGAACCTTACAAATCCAAAATCGGATCTCGAATCCTGTTCCTATATGTCTAATTGTAAGAGTGATTAGACCCCAAGCATGT
>WSZQ02077729.1:14028-46502 GCA_019419845.2 Weissflogia rhopalogaster
GAATAGAACCCTGTCCATTTGAGCATAGAGTATTTGAATCGCGCATCCCTGAACACAAGCCATCTGGTCGGGAAACGTTAATCCAATGTCTGGACTCGAACCAATCCCATTGAGTCTATACGAGTATGTACTTTAATTCTTGCATTGCCACAAGTATATTTCCAATAACAGGAATTAGTAATAGTCTTGTTACATGTGCGAACCAGATGAATCCACCTTAATGACTTGAAGTTGGATGAAGTTAAATCAAAACCAACTTAATTATTTATTAGACTAATTAAGTAATTAGGAATTAGATCCTAAATTGGTGGATTCAGAAAGGAGGAAGAAGTTGTTTATACATTAATCCGTGCCAAGGGATTGATGTTACCATAAATAATCGTAGAAGTATACAGATAGTACTAGTTTTGGGATCAATGACATGGTCTATATCTTTTATTCATTTTTAAGTCTTCTCTTGTTGGTCTTTCCCCCGTAAATTCTGTTTAGCACAACAAACATATATCAATATTTTCGTTGTCTCTCGTACTTTTCGAATTTAAAATGTAAAAATTTCGTTGTACTTCCATCGACTGGGCGGAACACTGATGTTTGAGATGGACGCATGCACATGAAGCCCTTTCGGTAGGTACGTAAATATTCCGAATGTAAACTTTCAATATATCGGGAACGCTCCCCCGGATCAATAAATGTACTATGTATGAGCGCACCATTTCGAAAGGGTGCTGGAGGAAAACATGAAAGATGGTTATGGGTTATGGAAAATGTTTGCGCATGCATATACACTTATACCACTGAGTGTTCCCACAACCATTCCACATTCCTTCTATTCCATTCTATTGCATATTCTTTTCCTGAATGACCTAATTACTCTTATGAATAATTGATCTCTTAATAATATCCCTTAACCTACTACAGACTCGAAGACTTAGACTGGAAATAACTTAAATAGACATAGATTCTGAAGGAACAGTATAAAGTCAACCCATCACCATCAACAGTATCCATGGCCATTCCATTGATAACCCTACTAAACAAAACCCAGGGGGAACCTGGTATTTTATAGAAGGGGTTTTTCATATTTCACCTTCGCGTAGATTTTCGCACCTATGCGAGGCAATAATAACGCCAACGCGCGTGTATGACGGAATGGAAAAATTTAATAAAAACGAATTTCAGCGTTTCGTGGTGGCTGGCTTACTAAGCACGGAAGGAATGGCAAACGCTGAAAATTTGTGCCAAATTGATTTCCGCCACTATTCGCACATTTTTCACCCCCTCATACTCCTGGAAAGTTGGTGTCAAACAAAGAACTGCACCTTGCCGAGAGGGGGCTGGGTGGTATCCCCCAGGGACCAACCGGGAGGTGACTAGAAACCTCCCGGACACGGACGCGTCTATTATTGAATTTGCAACTTTGTGCCTAATGCGATCCTAAGGATTCCATCCTGGGACGAAGGAGTCGTCGTCCCCGGCTTCTTTCGTTCCTCGGTATTTGTTTGACGAGTTTAATAAGATCATCGCGTGGAGATTCGGTGGAATCGCGTCTTACGGTGCGAAATTTAAATCCGCCGCCTCGAAATAATTTCCCTGGAGTGAAAAGTGATTATATGATTTTACGTCAGCCTTTCCTACTTCCAAGCTCTAGGGTTGTCTTCTTTTTCAGTCCGACGACGCGTCGCCTCGTCGGGCTATGCCTAGACTTGTAATTTGTTCACATTGGTTTTCACTCCTTTTCACCCCACTCCCCATCCTTTCCCATCTAGGATTCTCTGTGTTCTTCTAAGGATACAAGCGAAAAAGACATCCGCCTTCTTGGCCCGCGTGGTGCCTGGGTCCGGCCTCAGAAATGGCGGTCTTGCTTGTGGTGCCAGCGGTATTAAAGAGATCTCGTGCGTGTTCACACCCCTTCCCAGTGGACCTTCCGCAGAGCCCCCCGGTTTGAGGCATAATCCTCGCAGCGCTTTGAGCTCGTGCTCTCCTGTTCGGGACACGTTCGCCCGATAAATAATCCTCCGTTTTGGGCATCCTATTATTATTTACCACCCTCGACACATGCGGAAACCGCTAGGCTACCCGCCACCTCTACTCATTCCCTCAGCACAGGCGCCGCAGCTTTCCGCCTTCCTCGCCAACTTGTCCGCCGCTGTGCCACTGTGCTCTCTCCGTCTACTACTGCTGCTTTGCTGGGTTTCGGCTTTGATGTTTGTGCGAAGTCGTGTGCGAGGTTTTCAATACGCGAGCTTGTTTGCTCGCCGCGTTGTGCTGTTGGGATGTAAAGGCTAAAAAGGACATTCGAACCGGCCTGGTCCTGGACCTTGTTAAAACGTAAAACGAAGGGTGAGGCCGGGCGGATTTGTGCTGCATAATGCCAGCGCAAACTAGAAAACCACTTACGTTTCAATTCGCACAGGCAGGCATTCTCAAACAATTTCTTAAATTTGTTTGGTCATTCCTCAAGAGGGTTAGGAAATGTCCGTTTTGGAGGGAAACTTCTAACCCCAAATGTGGTCTTTGTTTTGGTAGTGGTATTGGAGGTATTGGTGTTGGTGATGTTTGGAAAATGAGAAATAATGTTGCAAGCCTTATCGTATTTCAATGTGGTTTCCTTTAAAGAATCTTCCTTCACTCATTCCATTTTAATTCACAACTATGGATTTCTTTAATTTCGTAAATATATTTGATCATTCGTTGAGGAGTTCAGGACATGTCAGTTTAGCAGGCAACCCATCACTATGGGAAACATCAAATATCATCCGTTGGGGGATTAGAAGTATTGGTCCTTTGTAATTTTGTTTGTTCTGACTTGAAGTCTTTTAGATCTTCTCGATGCTGGTGTTTGCTGCACAATAAATTCCAAGACGTGCTCCTCAAGGTCCATTCCCTGTCATGCCAACTTCTTCCCGCCGTGGGATCGCTGGCCTGTTCAAGCCCGAGTTGTTTGTTGCTCCAGGACCCTTCCCAAAACCCCCATCGTAGCATTCTGATCGGATGGTGTAACTAACTATGGAATTGATCTACGACCCAGCACTTAATTATCGAGGCGGCGCGGTAAACACTTTACTCTGGCAATTTGTAAGAGGGGTCCGGTCGACGCTGGGAAATTAATTTAACCCATTTCGCGACTTGCACAGTTCGTGGCGTTATGTAGGCAGCCCTCTGACAGCATCAACTTTGCGGAAGAAATTCCTTATGCGTTTGTTTTAGGAAAACTTTTAAAAGTACATCACATTGTTCGTTCAATTCATTATTATTTCACCGGAAGGAAAGTGTGAAGGCATCGGAACGAGTTTGTTGTGGTCCATGGTATATGCACCCTTTCATGGTTTTTAAAAGGGGAGTGTGGCAGGGGGGCACGGGGAGAGGGTGCGTGAATGGATGCGAGATGCATATTAACAAATTTTCATTTCCCTGACAGGGCGCCGATGAAAACTAGATTTTATTTTATTTACGTATGATATTTACGACCGACGCCATTTTTGCATCCCTTTGCTCCCGCCAGGAGGGTGGCGTCTCTCTAATGGTGGCGGTGGCCGTGGTCGGCGATTCCAAAAGGTTGGGGAGCCGCCGGAAAAATAAATTCCGACACAAACAAGCCGACATTACACATCACACAGCTAGTAACTGGTACTCTGCAATGTGGTAGCTGCACAGAGTAGAAGCGAGGTGGTTAAGGGGTTGAGTATGGGATAGTCGTTTTTCTCTCGGGCCTTGGACAGTTGCTAGTCGGCTATAAATTTAATTTAAATCCAATTTTGTAATTAGCGTAATTAGTGAGTCCTTGGTGGGTAACTGGACGGTCCAGTGCAGTGAACCGACCCCCCACATGCTACCCCTCCCTCCTCATACAGTAGCGCGTCCACAGACCCCATTCATGTATATAACTCTCCACGTTGAAGGCAAACAAATCGTAAATTATAAATAATTTGGAAACATTTGGAAGCGTTTTCCCAGTGGCTTGCATTTTTTTGCCTGCAACCACGATATTTCATTCCCACACTCGCTTCCACATTTTTAGTTTGGTCATAATTCAGATGTGACCTGCATTTTAATCAAGCATTTTGACACCATTTTAATTAGTTTCGAACTGGGGAGCCATTGCAGCCCGCGATTGCAATCATTCCAATTTCCAACTTTTCCCTCCCAAAGCCACTAACCCTGGTCCAGCATTACCACCAGGGGGATGGAATCGACATTTTTGCTGCATGCAAGAATTTGCAAATTTTGCTGATTTGTCATTGGGTGTTCTTGCGAGCGTTGCGTTGTGTGTCCTCGGAGCCGCGAGCGTCATCATTTACAATTAAAACATTTGCCCCCATTTCCCGAGTTTGAACCAAGATCCTGCGCGCAGAACTCAACTCAACAGTTGAAGATTAATTAATTAACCTGTTTCCAGCTGTAATTAACCTCAATTTACCAAGATTATACGCCACATTGAACGCACCCTCCTCGGTGATTCATTGTGTTCGAATGTCTTCGATTTCCAAAACGCCTGCTGCTCACGAAACGACTGATTTCCCTTCCTCTCTCTCAAACCAAGTCACCGTGCAAGAAGAATGGGAAATCATGGCCCTCCCGAAATTGCCGATTGCAGACGCACGTTACCGTGAAACAGGTCCTGCACTTGTTCTCTGCACTTGAATAGTTAATGAGCGTTTCACCTGTCGCAGTAGGAGGGGATGATACAGGGATATGGTTTTATTACAACCTGGTTCTTCTGGGAACGGTGGGTGTAGAGGGAATGGCGAAGGGAGTCACATGCGAGCCATGAAATGCATAGTCATTGATTCCATGCCTGTAAATATTTAATCGACGATAAATCGCGAACGTAGAAGAGGGATGATACCCTACTCTCTTGGCCTGCTACCATGAGGTGGTGCATATGCGGAGCGAGGAGGGTGACCCTGACTCCAATTTCCCCGGAGACCGGCTGGGACTAACGCCTCGGTAGCCACATTTTGACAGTTGGAGATATTCCTACAAGTTAGTCGGGAGCAAAGTACTAGGCTCACTTCAGAAGGGAACCGAGGAAGAGATGATATTAAAAATTCAGTGGAATCAATTCGTATTTTTCTATTTTGGCTTGGTCTATCTAAGCGTCGAATGTCTAGATGTCTAGACGGAACATTTAATGGGATTATTCATTTTAAGACCTCTAAAAGATGAGAAATTAACTTTTTGTTACTTTCGGAGTTTTTAGAGATGGACTAAAATATTAAACCTTAAAATATTAACATGAAGATCTCTTTATTTGAATTTCTACCTTCATATTAAACCTTTGAATGATATTAATAGCATGAAATCAAAGAGCAAGAAAATTGTAATGACTCCGACCGGATTTGATCTGGCAACCTTTATATTAATAGTATTAGACGCAATAGCCCTGGAGGTACATAGACATCTAAATTATCATTTCTTCCAAGTTTTAAGTATGGGTAAGGTTGGATAAAATAAGATAAGTAGAATACGATATAATGGGTTTTGGTAGTGTAGGATGAGGTAATCTAACACCTATGGGAATTATTTTAATTTATGTTTGTCGTGAAAAGTGTGTATTGTCCGTACGTGTGCTACGCACCTTTTCCACATTTCCGCTTCCCTACAAAGGCTCCCCTTTTTCTTTCTCCTGCCCTATCTCCCACTACTTACATGTCAGAGTAGAAAGGGAATACCCACTTTTGAGATACAGAGTAGATATCTACGTAAAAGTGACGCCTTCTGGATCTTTCCAAAAATCGTCGAGGCCAAGCATGAGATATCTTCATATGAAGCATTTTGGGGATAGTTATATTTATGCGCAGTCTCGGCATATTCATACGTGTGCGGGGGAAAATGAAACATTACCGTCGACCCCTAGCAGCCAAACACCACCTCCTCTCGCCTTTCGCCGTGCCATACTCTGCTATACTCCCTGAGAAGAGACAAGGGATGCTTTTTTAAAATATATATTCGTATTGTGTGCTCGCCCTGCTCCCGCTTGCTCCCGCTTACTCCCGCTTACTCCTGCCATGGGTATGCATATGTATGCAGCACAGCAGTCGGGCATAAAATTTATACATTTGAGGGTTTTGCGCTGCCATGCATGGCATCCCGACTAGATTGCCTAACTCACACTCTCCTCTTGCATCATCCCATTCCTCACATACTCCTCTTGCGTTTCTTCCCTTAAGTTTGGTAAAATGTCCAAATGTCTCTCTTCTCTCCAGTTTCCTCCCCAAAATCTTTTCAAAATTTGCAAATGTGCTAATAAAAAAACGATTGTTACAGGTAATACAAAGAATTCCACGGTTCAACGCTCCACAACGTTCACCAATGCAGGTTTTCGCATAATATATTTAACTCAGTTTATGTTTTAATAATGGCGTAGGAAAATTTTCAATTGCGCCTATTTGCAGCGTTGATTAATTATTAATTACGCAGCAATTCATAAAAGTGGACGTTTTTACTGTGGTCGCTGCGTGTTTGTACAAATTTTTACATGGGAATCATGCAATGTAACGTGTCGTTGTTGTTCCTGTTTGGTTTTCCGCCGGTACGAGTATAACCACGCAGGACGTCCTGCTGGGCTACCTCAGCGACAAACACCGGGTCATACTGTTGTGCTGGAAGCACTAGAGGCTAGAGCGATTTTCTTTGTTCAAGCTCACTGTTTTTTTTTCACATTGCCTGCATGTAAGAAGAAAATATTTGCATTTGTTCTTTGTGTGAAACTCAGGATCCCTCTCTCTGTCTCTCTTTGCGTCCCTATGTGTTTTTTTTTCAGTGCTTCGTCCGAGTAAAAGAGATTGAACATATGAATGAACCGAGATTGTGCACACTTCAGCCTCTGTGCTTAATTGAATGAATTAATTATGAATCTGTGGGATTTAATTTAAGATTATGAAGTCGGGTCTGTCTAGTCGTGAGGGCGAGTGGTTTTGGGATGATTTCTGGCTGAGAGCGTACAGTCCCGGTTTGTTATTTCGAGTGTATATAAAGGCGGATCTGTAGTGGTAGGACTGGTGGTAAAGGAAGATGGCGAAGGCGTTGGAGCGAAATCAACAGCAATGCGTTTCTGATCTTCTACGGCTGGGAGAGAGGAAACTGGAATGGAGAAGCGTTGCGAACGTTGCGTTGTGAACATTGAGAAGGTTGGAAACGTTTGGGAACGTTGAAAACGTATGATCTTGCTTGTGGGCGACGGGGGTGGTTGCGGTTGAGGCAGCGTGTTGGTGGAAGTTAAGAAATGAGCATATTTAACTGTAGACTCCTGCTTGGTGGGCTTTCGTGGAGGAAATCCATTAAAGATCCGCGTGAAACTTCCTTGGTTAACCTTTAGCCCAACAAAGGAGTTCTGGGACACCATGTAGAAGAGTTTAGTTTTCTGTTAGCTGGATATTTTCGCTGAATTAATTTTACGAATATGATTTGAAACTCCGAATTTTTCGAAATTTGTGAATTATTAGATATTATCTTATAGAAGTATTATCTCTAATTGGCCATAGACATTTACTAATATAATAGGAACAGATCAATGTAAAGGATACAGAATTGCATAAACACCATCTGAACTTGAGAATTCTATTAGGGAATGTGACTATCGATATTAGAATTTGTATAGTTTTATTTTTAATAGCTGATAATTGTGTTCTAAACTTTCATAGTACTATCAAATTTTTTATGTAGAAATGAAACAGCTTGTTCGCGTTAATTATATCCCACTCCACCATGAATCCTATCAGTTGGGACCGCATGTGATGCGGTGCAAAATTGAAAACCTGATTGACAATTCCATTTAGTCCCGCAATCTCTCCAATATTTGGACGTGCGGCAGACAGGTATTATTATTCAGGGGACAATCTCCACTTTGCACTAAATTTACATCTCCGTTGTGGTCATCCCAATAACGCTTTCAATTCATTTCTTTGGAATGTGATTTTTTTGTGCGCAACCAGTACTTCAACTAGCATTTTTATAAATATTCAGCCAAAAAAGAATAAGCGGACATGAATTTTTGACATTGTTTTTCCGCCTCACTTTTTATGCGGGTGCATTGAATTGATGTGTATGTACAGAAGGGGTGGGGGGGCAGGAGGAGAGGG
This sequence comes from Weissflogia rhopalogaster, assembly GCA_019419845.2. Taxonomy (NCBI): domain Eukaryota; kingdom Metazoa; phylum Arthropoda; class Insecta; order Coleoptera; family Staphylinidae; genus Weissflogia; species Weissflogia rhopalogaster. Next base: position 22,110 of record WSZQ02077729.1, read on the forward strand.
TGTTGAAAAAACGTTTGGAAGAGGGTGGGAAGAGGGGCTTCAGCCGATATCTATTTTTGAGGTTCGGCGGCCTTTTCATATTCGACGTGCACGATAATTGCTGTGGGTTTTAAAATACGCGTCGCGGGTCTTCGCCACGAACCCCCTCGCGAACCGCCCCCAAAACCATCCCACACGTGCTAACAGGACAATGGCGTGGATCGTTCGGACCGCCACAACACACGGCCAGCGGTGAAAACGAGACATTTTCGGCTGCGTTACAGTTTTTTATTCCTGTGCGCTGTGAATCTATTGAAAAATTTTGTCATTTGCGGGTTTTGGCAACGCGGAGGTGGAGGCGCCGGGACTCAACGCGTTACGGGTTAATAGTTTTCGTATAGCAACGCCGGAAGACCGGAATTCAATTTTTCAATGATGGCCTACGATCGATGCTAATTTTTCCGGGCTTTTCAATGTCCCCTTTCTCCTCCAGCCGACCGCAGAAACCGGAAACAATACAAAATGTCATCATACAAAAGATAAAATCGATATGAACTGAAATTTATGATTTGAATATTTGAATTTAAATTCAGATATCTCAATAATGTTAATTTCTAAAATTTATCAATTAAATCATTGTTATATAGTTTTAAGAATTTGATGATAAATTATTATGATTCATTAAAATTTTATCATACTAAATGCATAACATTAAAAAGCTTTAAAATGGGTAAAAGACAGAAATATGGAGGTTTATATTAATTTGAACACATTGTATGCAGGTTGTAAGACATAACCTTGGTTTTTATCTCCTTTCGGCTCGGCAAGCCATCTCCTCGCGCCTAACAAAAGTAAACCGTGTAATCCTATTTGCGTTGGCGCGTTTGAAGTTGCCATTTTCCCAATTTAACTGATTACCGGAACCCAAGTCGGCGTCTTTTGCATAAACTTGCGAGTCGAAGGGAAAAAAGCGGAATTTCTTATATTTTCCTGCTTCGCAAAGTTTAACGCACCCACACACATATTTACACAGACACATATATACACTCACATATACATATACACCTATATTCACTTGCACATGCATACACACATTCACACGCACATACACACAATCACACGCACATCTTTAGATTCACAAATTTGCAAGTCTACACACACACACATACACACACACACATTCTACATCTTCAAAATATCGGTAGTAGACAGAGAAAGTGTAGAAAAGGTTCGGCACGAAGGTCCTCGCAGTGGATTTATCTAAAGCCTGCACACAAAAGGTGCAACTAACTATCCATAGCCAGGCGTGTTTCCAGCTGGAATCCATATATATATATTCCCATTCTTTTTGATGCCTGGGCCTCATACCTTCGCGTATAGATCGTCGTCGGCGATTTACATTTTGCTGCTGCCTTTCGGTGCTCTTAAATTAAGTCATCTTTTATACGTGAGCGGACTAGGGGTAGGAATCGGAAGCGAAATGGCATTCGATGGCAGTCCTGGCTGTGTGGAGCTCTCCCCTGAGTTTGGAATATATATCTGCCGGCTGCTGTTTTATGCGGACGTGCGTTTTTACAGTTTTAAGTTATAGTTATGCCGAACATGTGCGTTTATTTTTATAGCGTTTAGAGATGCGACCAGATGTCGCACGCTTAGTTAGATTATGCTGTGCACTGGTTGATTGCATAGGACGCATTATGCTCAGGCAAGCATATCTGGTGCCGTAGGATGATAACATCCGGTACTGTTCATCCATATATTAGTTTTAGTTTTAGACGGCGTTGAATAATCGTGAAAGTAAACATCTTATCATATTTTTCTCGAAGTTATGGTTGATTAAATTTAAACTGTTTACTAATTATGGGTAATTTCAAGTTTTATTGATTATAAATATGTCAATGTTTATGATAGCACAGTTTTAATGCTATTGGTTGTTAGTTGATTAAAATATGTATCTATACAACATTCCCTTGATAATTTAAAGATATTATTTTAAGTTTAATCATTGATATCAAAAGTTTTTAGGATTTTAACACTGATTTTCCGCAGAACATATAATGTTGGTAATAGTTGATTAAATTTTCCATAAACTAATCCGAAAATACTACCATTATCCCGTTATCTTTATTTAGTAAGTTGTTGTTCATGTTTGAACTTCTAATATACATTTTCATGCTTTCAATTTTTGCAATTTTAATGAAAAGAATCAATGTTTGTCTTAAATTTTAATAAATTATCCTCTAAAATGCAGCCCACATTAAATTTCCCCCTTTTTCATATTAATAAAGTTATTAACTCTCTAATATTAGTAAAATTTAACTTCCTACTAAAAATAGGTTAACTTAGTAAAAAACCTTAAACAAGTTGTACTACTTTAATTTATCCAAATCCTCATGCCTCATGAACTATCTCCACGTTTAAATTAAGTTCAGTCTACGATATTCTCACTGTCTTTTTCATTTTTTCTTGTCTTTTTTGCATGTCTGCAGCTTTGTTTGTGTTCAAATCAGGTAGAATCCTCCGGTTGTTTGTAGTGTGGTGCAGTACTGCGAAAGGTCGACGCCAAGGCATTTAGAAATTGAGTTATTAAAAAAAATCTCTATCGTCCCAGCTTTCAGACAGTGTTTCTTCCCATGCACATTGTTTCAGCTCCATAAACCAGACAACAAAATACACAGCATTAATATTCAAATTTTCACGTCTAACAACGAATAAAAACCCTAAAACGGAAATTAACTTGGCTTGGACAAATGAAAACACAACATCGACATGCCAACATTCAAAATAGTACTTCTTCTGCAATTTTTGAATAAAAAGTATTAAAATAGGAAGAAAAAGCCACTTCATTTTAATTGGAGCAATAACTAATCTATTTAAGAATATTTCTTGAAAATTGCAAGTCGATTGTTGTAATATTTACGAAGTTATGGTTCAAAAGGCTCATAAAAAAATATAGAATTTTTCTCAATTTTCTCGAAAAATCTTTTTTTTCGAATTAGCGTACACGATTGAGAAACTTCTACCGAAACTATTTGGCAGGGTGATGGCCAATTTTATAGATAATTAAATTCTCTAGAATGTGATGTGAAGTGTTCTTTGTCAAATTGTATATTTCCTGTTTTCGTAGTTTTAATTAAAATTTTTAAACGAAAAAATCACTTTCAATTTAAATCTCTATAAAAATACGCAGTTATAATTTTTTCAGGAATCAGGAATATCTAGCTTATCATATTCAAGACAGTCTTATAAAATTTGCAAAACTTTTCCGATTTTCGTTTTTGATCAAAATGAATGATAGTGGAATGTACGCAAATTAGCTATTCAAGAAACGGCTCGATGGATTTTAAACTTAAATATCAATTAAGCAGACATATAACAGTGTATAAGTAGGTGAGGAGTAGGACAACCAATCTACCTACTGTAGAATTATGGCCTTTTTATCTTCAAATATTACTTTTGGTCATAGAAGTTTAGTTTTACGTCTTTTAAATGATTTAAAACGTGTTTTTAAGCTCCTCATTTCCCATGTACGCATTCTTTCACTTCAACAAGCCATTTTCTTAGTGCTTTTTTTAGGTTGCCATATAAATATTCAAATAGTGCAAACCTTATTCTCTACATCGAAAAAAAAACGTATCTAGAACAAGTAAAAACATATAATTAACCTGACTGCATTCAAATTATTACTTCCACATTTCGACAGAATGCCTAAAAAAGGTAAAACAGAAACAGAAACCACATAGCTACACCCAAAACATCTTTATAACCCAACTAACTAGGAACTCCACCAACTGCCTTGCTGTCTGCCAGATAATTATAACTTCTTAATCATATTATAATAAATGGTTTTAATGCCTGCATCGAAAAAGGTGCGGTCGACGCCTTCGCGTAAAAATGGCGTTGAGGTAATATTCGGAAAACGCGTCCGCACCATTCACGATGATATACGACGATGATTATATGTGATTATGTTTCATAATTAACACATTATTCTTTCTCCGGGTTATAGGCATCGTAAATTTTACGAGTACGAGCGCGATTTTCGCATGTTATTTTCGCCTGCTTACGAGTTACCACTGCTACTGCTACTGTTACCACTGTAATTTTTTTCGTACGCACCCGTCTACCCGTAAGAGTATAATTTGAATAAATAATCATATATTTGCCTATTCGGCACAGAAATTAAAAAGTATAATATTGACGTCGACGGCTTTTTTACGGCGTTTTTACACATAATTCGTGTTTGCGAGCGTTCGTTCGTTTTCCGACCGACGTAGCACACAAAAAATAATTACTTTAGTTTGGAAGGTTTAAACGTCACGATAGCGAAATGCGACGGAATTTCGCTGCTGCAAACTTCCATGCAAAGTTCAATTAAATTCTATTAAAAACTTGCAACTCTTCTCGCGACACAACACAAACACCGAGTTTCTCGTGTTTTTTTTTCTCGTTCATTTACTTAATTATCGTTATATTTGCTCTTAAATTGTTTATTAACAATATTAAAAAGGTTTTTAATGATTTCTACAGTGTTTTAAGTACGTTTTTAAACATTTGGAGCAAAAATATATGTATAAAAGTGAAAATAAGATGAAGCGGGGTAATTCAGGTTATTTCCCTTACGCATTTCACCTTTCGAAAATTATTAAACCTTCTAAAACAAATAAATTTTGAAATGAATACTGTCAAAACTAATAATCGTGGGCGAATTCATGTAGCTTTGACCTGGGAACCGCAGTCCCCCCGATCGGAGCTTGAACCACACACCTACAGATCGGAATTTGAACTGCGGACCTTGCAAAAAAGACGCTTGTTCTCTGATTATCTTAGACAGATCAATGTGGTTAACGTGCTAAGCGATAAACCATTCAATATCAAAGAGAATAACGATTCTAACATCATTTTCCTAGCAAAAAAACGCGCGATAACGTCATTCTTAAACAAATGTATATAATTAAAATAAAATTAATTAAAGAGCTGATAATATGCGCTCGACAAGAATGCGCTAAACCTTGTGGAAATAGCAGCGATAATTAGAAGGCATTAAAAACGGAAGAGCTTGATTAAAGTGGCAGTTGCGAAAATCGACTTTGCATACTTTGCGGCGCGCTTTAATTGACACAACCCGCCGCGCCGGACAAATTGCACCCGACCAACCCGACCCGGGGAAAATCGCACACTTTGTCGTCGCCGGCATCAGGTGCTCGCCTCGCGTAATGCCTTCTTTACGTCCTTGCGCTACTAAATACGTCATTTGCGCGTTTATTGGGCAGATGCGTCCACACAAAGAATCCACGCTTCGAATGTTGTCCGAATGTAATGCGCCGCAGCTGCCACCGAAATCCCTATATCACTACCGAAACGAAAAATAAGACATACAGGACGAAGAAGCACAATAAAAAACATCGCACTCACCCTCAAAGATTTTTTGCGCGTATTCAATTTTAAGCAGCGCAAAAAATCTCAACTTCTTGAAAGTTTCACCAGGTGTAAGAGTACCGCCGCCGCGCCCCTCCAAGCGCGAGATTTTAATAAATTTCCGCAATGCATATGCACTGAAACGACTCTCCTGCTTAAATCATACTTTATTAAGATCGTTTATCTGAAATATTACATCATGAAAATCGCTTTAGAAAAAATATGTTTTTTTCCACCTGAACCCGAGTTTTTCAAGTTGAATTCCATCTTTTTAAAAGTATAACCGCGTTTCCTTTATTAAATCATCATTCATTTTTTGAATTTTCTTATTATATCTACATGTGTTATTATCTTACCTGTATTTATTTTATTTTTCATAAGTTTACATTTTTATGGAATTCCAAAGAAAAAATATGTGTAAACGTTGAGAATGAGGTTGTAAATTGTCTTATCGCCGAATAATAATTAATTACAGCCGAGCAATGCTCACATAAATTACCCTAGTGACTTAATTAACCCGTCTTCACCAGGCAAACAACATGCTAATGAAGAAATTTTATCGTTTTATGATGAATTACACATTTTTAATTAATCCCATTTCGCATTTATTGACTCGGTTGGAACGAAGCAAAGAATGCGGTCGAATGTGTGGAAAACGTGGAAAAACCTGTGCGTGATGTGGCATTACTAAGCCGCTACAGGGGGCAGAGAATTTTCACTTAGGTAATAACTCTTTGTTATTAATTAGGACTAAAAATGGTGAAGAAATAAATTCATAACATTTCAATTTCTTGATGTAAAAATGTGACATTGCCAGGTTAGATTTTTTTTAAATAATCTTTCTTAATAGAACTATTAATAAGAATATTTCCTGTAATAGAAAAATAAGAATTATTTACAACGTCATCTATATTTGACTAAATCTTATTCCTACCAATGCGAAATTCCACGCTGTATCTCACTTTCTCCATTTTTAGAGTTATTAACTTAACTCAACGAAATATAATAAACATAATTCCGAAAATAAAAAATCGGTTAGACCTTGAACCGCGGCTCTTATGGAGATGTCGATATAAGATTATTAAACAATCTATTACACTGTGGTGTTATTGTGTTTCAATTTGTATGTTTTAAAATAGGCATGTTCGTTTAAATCATATTCATTTATATTTATCTGTTACAGCTAAAATTTTTTAGAGAACTCAATTTTTCCAAATACAACAAAATATTGCGATCGCACCATAAATATCGCCAGCTTTGGGGGCTCTCTCCCTCCCTTAAATAATATTCGCGAGCCAAAGCGCCGATATGCGCAATAAAAGAAAAGGCGGAAAATCTCCGTCGGCAGTAAAGTAACCTTTCTATCGTGGCGACGCCGAGTTTTTCCTGTACCCTCCTACTCCCTCCCCTTTGCCGCGTGTTTTAATAAAAACCAAGTGAAGCGCGCCAATTTTCCAGCTGCGGACCTATTATGCCTGCCGCCCCCCAACCGACCATCGTATAGTGCAACTCCTCGGTTGCGGGGGTGCCTTAGTTAGATAAATATAAAAAAGTAAATTGTGCGTGAGCGCACAATGGTAATTTCACCCGTCGCGGAGCAGTCTCGACTTTTCCGAAGCTACGATGATGGTAGTGGTGGAGGCGGTAGTAGTGGGTGAACACATGCTTCGCCACCGACGTCGGTTGAGCAGCCGTTGACTTTCAAATTGCCGCAAATATATACAAACTAGCGGTGGAGGTTGGAGGCGGGTGTGTGGCAACCCCGGGCAAAGACAAATGTTGAATGACGTCGTTTCCGCTCGCCTATCGTGCGCCGCTCTCCCGGTGGCGGCAGCGGCGGCAAATCGTCTGCATGCGCGCGATGGATTTGCTTATTAAAGCCGCATTTATATTGCGAATAATCTCGACTCGACGCAGCGTGGTTACATTAAAAATTTTAGCATATTCCAAAAGTTTGTAGTGTGTTCATATCGAACTTGCATCATTCACAATCATTATTAAATTTGTTTTAAAGTGATATTTAGTTTACTAGTTGCAATTTATTTATTTTTCTCCCTTTTAAATGCTGTTATAAAAATGTATAGGTTAGTTAAACAGGGTTTAATGAGTATTAACTTTAGGAAAGTTTTAGTGCGTTAAATAAACTGAATTTGATAGTTAATTACATGATTAGAGGGACTGAGGATGTTGTAAAAAATTATCGTAATTGCAAATAATTCTTATCCTCGTTAAATATGTTAAGTCAATGTTTAATTCTATAGATATCACGATAAAAAATCCTCATTAAATATGTTAAATATCTCGAGAAATACATTAAATCTCATGATAACAAGTTAAAATCACATTAAACATGTCAAATATCATGTTCAATATGATAAGTCCACATTAAATTCGTTAGATATCACCTTAATGCATTTAATATCATTTAACTATTTTAAATTCACGTTAAATGCGTTAGATATCACGTTAAATGTGTTAAATATCGTATTAAATCGGCAAAAATGCATTAGATATCACGTTAAATACGTTAAATCCTCGGTAAATATGTTAAATCCATAAATATACATATTTTATGAGGTAATTCATTAGTAACATGCTCAAACAATCATAAAATATAAACCAATATGTTCGACTATTATTGTTAGTGCTCCAGCTTTAATTTTATTACTTAAAATAATTAAGACTCGTCCTTCTACAAAAGCACCGAAACCATCAGACCAAGAAAAGCACCCGTTTTTGCGAAGTCGAACCGATTGGCAATTTCCAATTCGCTCGCATGCCAATTGATTCGTTCAATAAAAGTCAATGGCTCGTGTATACGACGCGAATTTTCCTATTGTTTCGCGCATCTGCACACTCGCACAAACTTTAAGACACGCCGCCGCGCCGACTTTCCGCCCCTCGACTGCCCTTACTTTTTCTTCCTCCTCAAAGCAGCGAAGGGGGTGACGTATTTTTTCTTGGTCGCCGCCTTCGCCGAGTATTGTTCGCGTGCCAAAAGTCGAGCAGGGCTGCAAAGATGTGCGCCTGCAAATTGAGGCAAATTCCGGTTATCCAATCTCGGATAGCATGCCATAAAACAAAATTATGGCGCGCGAGTTAATATATTAGAAGCATGTTTACCCTACCAGCCCCTGGTACACAGTCCCACCCCGCCGAATAACACACGCGAAACTAACATAGATAATGCCAACGCATAGGATGAGCGCCATTGCAGCGGAAATATCAGTACATTCTCGGCGTCGCCTGCGCGAAAATCCTGCGAGATGTGTATGCTTACTGTTCGACGACTGCTTCGCTGAGTTGCCCAAGAAAGGGGGAGGAGTTTGGCGTGCAAATATGATAATTTACTGCAGTCTGAGAGCATTTTCAAGAAGTGGATGATGTTATTGTGTTGTCGCCTTGCCAAGAGTAAATAAAAGTTGGGCAGATCGTGTGAAACACTCGTTCTTTCACACTAGTGAATCTTGAAAATTTTAGACTCGAATAATACGCCGGTAATTTGGATAAAACCCGTCGAATACTCGGTATAAACTTGGTATTTAATTAACCCGAAACATTAACCGATTAACTCGGTCATGGGGTTTCTTAGAAAACTTTTTTGTTGGCATTTGCCTCACCGCATCACCTTTTATAGGTATTAGCGGTAATCATTTCTAAGCTGATTTAAAAACCCGGTTTTTAAATTTCTGGATTTCAAATTCGACAAACCTAATTCTGGTTTCACTAAAATGTTGAAACTCTAATACTCGAAACCCGGATTTTCATCGGATATCTTCGTATGCCTCGTATTGTTAGAGAGATCATACAAGAAACAAGGATCAACAAACGTTCAGTATTAATTCTGATAATAGACATCCACCGATGAGTTTTATTCGTCCTTTTTACGCCCCAGGATAAACTGCATTCAATCGCAGTGCCATAGTGCACAGAATCAATATCGGGTCAAGTGGATGGTGAAGGCACAGTCGCATTGTGTATGCTCGGTGCAAACAAAATACATATAAAGTTAAATAAGCTTGTGCAGCAGCGTGCAATATGACCGGAGACATAAAAAATACATAAAACGGACTGGCCGAGCGACTGTGGTGGTGGAGCGGGGGCTGTCGGACAGATAGACGGATATTTGCGCTCGTAATATTTATACATATTTGTTTGTTGTACCAGCCCCGGCTTGTTGGAAGACATGCAGCTAGAAATAATTAAACGCAAAATCGACATCGCTTTGTCTATTATTATCTTTCACTACCCGGAATTTACCTTTATTTATTGAACAGTATTCCATTGCTAATTACTATGTCAATATCGAGTTAACAAATAGACATGTTTTCCGTTTTATTTTATGTCTTTGTTATTTTTAATAATTGTAAGCTTTTAGTGTTATGTGTATGTAGTTTTAGTATAAATTATAAATGTAATTGAAATATACAAAATTCTTTATGAAAACCGAAACTCGGTTTTCGGTTAACGAGTTCTAAATCGATTTAAGAACTCGGTTTTTGAATTTCAATGTTTGGAATTTGAAAAAACATTTTTCAAAATTTAAACAAACATATAAAAAAAAATTGATAAACTTCTTCAAGAATATCATAAATTCTATAGAAAATTCTGAGTGTTATCGAGTTTGGAAACTCGGTTTTTGTATTAATCCAATTACCAGAACTAGGATTTCGCAGAATCTTTATTTCCATTCCATTTCGGTTTAAAAAGTCGGTTTCCGAAATTCGGGTTTTAAAACTCGGATAACCGGATCCGGGTTTCAACGAGTTTCAACAAATTTCACGGTTTTAACTTTTGAAAGTTTGATCTCTTCAAAAGTATTGCTGAACATTAATAAAAGAATTTCATATCCTTAAAATTTTCAATTTTCGTCATTAATTGCGATCAACTATTCAACAATTATTGCATGCCTGAAAGAAATTGTAAGTAACCCCCTCCAATTTTGCACATTATAAAAATGGCTATAAACAAGGCAAACGTAACGCATACGCTTATCTCGGCAACATGCCACCGAACAAGTCAATAACAGCGTAGTGCTGATAACCGGGCGGATACTACCAGCCCGACGGGCATTTCGCCCTTTGTGCCGCGCTTTTCTCGTCGACAATGTCGCCCCTATTACATTATGGCAATGTAACTTGCGTGCTGTTTACGCCAGCTTTAGATATGCAACCGTGTGTTCAATGTGCAACTGTAAACTAGTAGTACCCGGGCACTTACGATACGCGACGTTCGTCCTGCTTAACGCGAGCCAATTTTGATGTTTTTGCCACGTGAAGTACGACTTCGTAACGGCGACGGAGAGTCAAAGCGTACGTTTTGCTCTTTGCACTAGTTCCGTGCGTTTTCTACTGGTGGCCAGTCAACCCAAAGCTGGCATTCAGCGAGTCCTTATCCATTACACACTCTTATCCTAATTGGTCACGGATAAAATTGCGTTTTGCCTCATATTTCCACGTGGCGTGGGCATTTTTTTTCCATCGAGGGGACCGACTGTGTTATTAGGAGCTTTTATTATAATGAGTTGAATTAGTTTTTCCGTATGTGGATATGTTGACGGGGTAAAAAAGAGGAAAAACTCTGTTTTTGGAAGTTGTTAGGCTGTGGGGAGTTATTAAAACTGGAGTTATGTAGGCTTAAATTTCTTACTAAAAACATATTTGAAGACTTAAGGCTCACCTACCAGGTCAAACATTTGAAAATACTCGATGCCATATTAAAGAAAATATTATAAACTTTGCAACAACTTTTTGGTTTTTCATTTACGATCAAAATTGACGTCGCAGCTAAACAATTAAAAAAATGCGCTATATACGTGTCATTTTTAACTTAAATATCAGTTTTTAAAGATGAAAAAATCCACTATGTATGAAATCATGAAATTTGTCTTATTTCTTCGGCCAGGTAAATGAGGTCGCTCCTTGGAGAAGTTTGAAATCCCTGAAAAAAATTAATAACCTATAAAAAACAGAAAAGGCTTTCAAGTGACTTTTAAAGTGAAGTTTATGCCTATATAACATTGAAAACACGATTGAGATTAATCTACTGAACCTATTTGGTTGAATAAAACTTGTATAAAAAGACGCAAATTTAACGTTTTCTTGAAAATACTCGACGCCATATTCAAGAAAATATTATAAACTTTGCAAAAACTGTTTGATTTTTCATTTACGGTCAAAATTGACGTCGCAGCTAAACAATTTAAAAAAGGCGCTATATAAGTGCCATTTTAAACATAAATATCGGTTTTTCAAGACGCAAAAATCTACTGCGCTTATGAAATCATGAAAATTGTCTTATTTCTTCGGCCAGGTAAATGAGGTCACTCCTTGAAGAACCTATAAAAAACGAAAAAGACTTTGAAGTGACTTTTAAAGTGAAGTTTATGCCTATATAATAATGAAAACGTCAACATTTTTTTATGATTTAATTACTGTAAACTTCCCGATTTTTTAAAATAATGCTGTATGTGGTTAAATAGACTATAATTGAGGTTATGTTCTCGAAGGAGTTTCCAACGTTAACGACGCAATAAAAGTCTAAAACTGCTGGATTTTCTTATCGGCAAGACCAATATCGTGAATATTAAGAATATTATCCTGGTTGGCAGTACCCGATGCTGGTACAAGCTCGATCGTCGAGGATTAATATCATCCACCTTCTTGTGCTACCTGTGCACACTTTAACCATCATCCAACTTCCACCCGCTTCCCTGGATTCACCGCCACGGTGAACTCAACGAACACGGTATATTCACCACCCCCCGGGTTTTGATACCGATACCTATAGCAGCATATCGTCTGCACAAAGTGGTCGACTGTGTTCGCCTGCTGGTTACAAGTACGTTCATAGGTGCATGCACTTCCCGACCTCGCCTCATCCCCGAACTCCCCATAAACTCTGTGTGTGTGCATGCAAATTATAATAAACTTGTTTGTATATTTGCGGTGAAATTGGACCATTATCCCCACGACGCAAAGGGCGGCTCGCGCCTCTCGCGTATCGCAATTTCCATTCCCGCGCAGCGCCGCTTTAATAATAATGGTTTATTATTACTTTACGAGTCGTAGATTAAAGTGAAATTATAACTTTCGCACAAACAGTTTCCCATGCATGTACGTAAAGAGATGTATACCCATACCATTGTTGTGGTAGTGCGGGTGCACCAAATTCGCGGACGTAATGCAGCAACACGATGGGAGAGATAATTTAATAGCTGCATGATTTCTGATGACTGCTTCGGTCCGAACAAAAAACGGATGGCACGTAAATCTAAAATTAAGTATGGTGTTCTTATGAAACGCTGCAGCGAGAATGGGATTTCTTTACAGTTTTTATGAGCGCCTATTAAAAGGTAATTTACTTAAAGAGATTTTATGTACGGACTTTTAAGTTTTTAAGAAGAACTCACTCAAGTTATGTCATATTTAGAGTGAACATAATAGCGATGGAGGATTTTTATATGTCTTGTATCATGGCGTAAATTTTGGTACATTTTATGATATTTTTACGAATGGTATTAATGAAAAGCGAAAATTAAAGTTAAATTAAGTTAAAAAAAAATTAAGTTAAATGATTACGTCCCTTTTAATATGGCAATGCTAGCAAGTCTGGAGTTGTTGAAATAAGACCGTGTGATATGAGTTGTGTGAATGAACTAGGACAACTTCACACTAAATTGCAAAATTTAATATAACATATATTCTGAATATATATTCATCTATTTCTGAACGGATTTAAACCGAAAACTTCAACATTACTAGTGTATTTCACTACTGATTATCTCAGGAGCCGTCTTGTACAATATTATCTTCTCTGTTCGTCCCAAGATGACCCAAACAAAATGATCTTGCATCCAACCGGATTTAAGCCGACAACTGCGCAGTACATCATGGAATTAGTTTTAACAGAATTTTATTACATTTTTCAGTTGATATAAAACAATACAAAACACTCGCAAAAGGAATGTCTTATAAATAATAATAACTATAAAGAGTTGGCATGAAGTTTGACGCGAGAAACCCTTGACTAATTTGGCCACAACCAATAAGAACCGGAAAATACTTTCAGTTTATAATACTACTCGCCAATATTTACATTAATTGAAAGATAAAATGCCTCCGGCCGGAGTTGAACCTGCAACACCTTGTTCTAACCTGGAATAAATTTTAACTTTATTGTATTGCATTTTCCAGTTAATATAAAACAATCTAATAACCACTCTCTAAAACCAGATTATTATACATAATTATAAGAAGTTGGCATGAAGCCTGAGTGAGACCCCTGAGAACATTTCCTGAACCTTATAAAACTAGTAAAACGACAGGAAATTCACAACTAAATTTTCTGACGTTTGCCAGTTGATATGTAACAGAATGTATGCTAATCCCTGAAATTGTGCATTATTAGACAGGTTGATAGACAGATAATCGAGTTTTCTTATAATTCCGCAACAACGCAATAACATGTTTAGTTTTAGTAGTGTTAATACGCTGAGCGAATCAAATGCGAAACGAAGTTTGCGTGCTGCATGAAACTACCAACACGCCATCCTGCTGCCTTCCATGTCCTTTTTTTAATTCCTACGTTCGGCTGCCTTCGGCTCGAGAGCACATATTCTCGAAATGAATGCAAATATCGCATGATTACACGTCTAACAACCACTCAGCGCATGACCAACAAACGCATTTGCATCCATTTCCATCCGCTGGTTATGCCCACCTACATCTACACACCTACGCCTGCTACACACTACCTTTTGGCGGTGTGCGAGCTCGCACACGAATCATAATTTTGTGTTTTCTTTACGAAACGAACGACGATCGAGCCTTTCGGATTAACGTTACGTTTGGTGAGTTATATCAAAGGAAGCGCGGTGCATATTTAAGCAATGCATGAGTAACTTGATAGCTCTGGTCGGTTTTTTTCGGTGTGGCGTACGAGTTGCAAACGAAACGGTGGTCAAGGAAATGGGAAGAAAGGGCGAAACGATGCCGGACGCCGGCGACGCCGACGGGAGTCGACGAGCAAATAACAACCGGAAAAAATTACTTTCAATTTATAATAATCCGGGTATATTCGTATCGTGCGAGCATGCTTGGAATGCATGCATGCAGTTGACTGGCTTTGTACCGACTTTGGCACGAATATGGGAGGCCCCACAGTGTGTGTATGTATGTATGCACAGCAGGAAGCCTGCGGTTTTTTGGTATTCTAATGAGCTGGACGTTGCAGACATTATTTCATGCTTATTAGACATTAATTCGATTGCGTTGCACCATTGAATTGAGCAATTTTGTACCGTGGATACATAGTTTAGAACTGCTAAAGATTTTATCAATTTTTAATCTAAACTAGGTTTTGTTCTTTACATATTAATTAATATTTACAGTCGTTCATTGGCAGTATTATTAAGTTGAATTCTATGCAAACAAATTCTATGCTCTTAAATTAGTTGGAAAACTACAAAAATTCCTAGTTTTAGACCCTTCTGCATTTCTAATAGTTAACACATAACCCTCGAGGATTTTCTCACTAGGGTTCTGCCGCAACTCGAGGCTTTCCTCACTAGCATTCTATGGCAAATCGTGACGAGTGCGGCAGAACATCGCCGTGTTGCCGTGAGTCCACTGAACATATGCGGAGCCAATCGTGTTACAACAACATTATAATTGGGCCCTGAATGAGCGCCGCTCGATACTTCGTAAAACTGCAAATTTATTTTGTTTCTCTAGTTTTTAAGTAGCAAACGTATGTTTTGGGTCTCAGATTCGAAAATACTAAATATAACTTTGACAAACATTGTACAAAAGTACACAAATGAGTTTTAACAAACTGGGTTATGTCAACTGGAAATATGCGTGCATTATATTTAAAACCATACACTCTTGTATGGAATTGGATATATTGATATATTTTCCTCAACCGACCCAACTTCGGGTCATTAACCCCGATATTCTTAGTCGGTTCTAGTTTATTTTCTCATTTTCAACGAAATATGCTCATATTTTTATCATTATATAGTCACAACCTTCTAAAATGAGGAGTGATTTGCTTCTTAAAGTAAAGAAAAAGGTCAAGTTTTCAATGTTTATTTGTGTTTTTGTAATATTTCTGCAATCTTAAGAGTATGCATTTCTTATCAATACATATTTATTTTTATTTTTTTTTAAATATATTTTACATCATGGGATCGTATCTCCTGCGTTTCTGCGTTAGAATAGTTACGTTTTCCGCATGCCATTCTATCCGGGACTCGGTCGGTTGATCGGTCGTCCCATTGCCGAAAATAGCGTTAATACATTCCTGCGAGTGCCACGCCGAAGTGGGAAATGCTTGATTTATACCGTATAAATCTTCGCCCTCGTCTGACCGCTAGGCCAGCGCGTCGACAATCGTAAATTCCGCGCGCCCTTCCCAGCCGCCCCCTGCCGCCGAAAACACACAGACAACCAGCAGCGAAAACTCGCCCGAAACTCGTTAAAACTTCATCGGGAGATAACGCAATCTTCTCCACTCTGCGCCACTACAGCGAGACATCCGCAGGACGATACGTCTCATCATGTTGATATTAAGACGCTACTTAGCAGGCAGCCAAGAAAAAATCACGCGAAATAAGGGATGGAAAAAAGGGAAAAATCGCAGGAAAGTATGCAATGATTGTCGTGAAACAAAACTTTTATACTTTATCTGTGCACATTTATTTCATTGAAAAGGAAAGGATGCTCAGTTTGAGACGATGGGATCAGACGACGCGTTTTAATTTATCGTTAATTATTTTAGTATCATTCGGAAGGGATCAGTGGGCTCAATTTTAAATATATTTTGTTTGACATTTGAATCTGGACCACTTGACTGGATTACGCGGGCTCAAGCCCAAAAAGGGACGCTCAGTAGCGTTGCGCAGTTGCCACCCGGCTTGTTATCTTGGCACGCAGGGCGCCAAATTCAAATATTGATGGCGACCAGAAGTCAGCGCATCACAGCACTGAACAATTCCAAAGAAGCCACCTTGATAAGACCTTAGAATAGCTACATCAGTTTTTATAGGCAAAAGCTCATGATGCGAGACTTCAAAACCTAGGACCATTAATACCTCAGACTATCCTTTGGGAACAATGCAAAATCAAAAAAATACTATTTACAGAATGAAATATATCATTTTGTGTTTTACATAGTCCCGGAGACCTCCGAGGAAAACTTATGAAAAAAGTCCTATAATTCCAAAGAAGACACTTTGATAAGACTTGAGAAAATATACATTAGTTTTTTATAGCTGAAAGCTCAAGACTCCCATTTTGATAGTAGCAAAAAAGAAAGGTAGCGAGGAGAATAGACTCGCCAAGTCCAGCATTAATTCGCCAATTTATTTTTCATTTCCTTTTGCGCGCGAGCGCGACGCGACGCACGAGAGAGCGTTTCTTCTCGCTGACTTCCCCGCGTTTCACGCTCGACTCGGCCCCCATGCCTGCTCACGGGATATTTTTCCAGGTATTTTATTCTCGAAGGTAATAGCAGGTAATTACCGTCGAAAAATTGTCTCGACGATGAAGCGGTTGCGCCCCGCTTATAAGCTTTAACTTCGACCGGCGTTTATTTCAAGCCCGTCGCTTCGAACCGGCCAGACGTCCATCAAGCTGACACACATACCACCTTGCTTCCTCCTCCGACTCCCGGCTCACTTCTCACAGGGAGACAGAGAGACACCCACACGACTGGGAAAACCGTGGTAGCGTTTTTCGGGCCGAGGGAAAACGCGAGGGAGCGAAAATTGTATAGAACGCGACCCTCTCGCAGACACCGAAAAATAAAAAAAGAGGAGAACTAATTCCAATTCTCGACTAATTCTCAATTACCCACATCAAAATCAAAAACGATTTTCTTTCTCCGTGGTAGTAATTCCAATCAATTCGGAATTTCCCAAGGATATTTTCCGGGTAATTGCTGGTGAGCCGAAACTAGTTCTAAGTTTTCGAAATTATTCATTCGTCGTATGAATAGTTTGGCGAGTGATTAAATTCGTGTAAAACCGCCACATGTACGTGTGATATGAGGGATAATAAAATAATTAACGAGCAATTAAAACACGTCATCTTATCGTCTTGAGTTGATAGTGTCTTTTTCAATGAAATAAATGTTCAGAGATTAAAGTTTTGTTTCATGACGAATCATTTAGTATAGTTCTCCGCCTTTTTTCCTCTCATATTTAGTGTAATTATTTTTGTTAAGTTTGTTTAGTAAATTCTGTTATGATGTTTGAACCTAAGACCCCTGTCAAATATACCAAAAATTACCTTAGACAAAACGAAAATATATATTGATTAATCTTTGAATGGAACTTTCTTTTTTTCATTTTCCTCGAACCCGACACCTCTGACAAAATTATTTAAGAAGCGAACTTACATACAAAATATCCTCAAAATATCCTACAGTTGAGATCTAATAGTACCCGAGCCCTTGGTCTAAACTGTTTCCTTGATATTAAAGGACTTTTTGCGTAACGTTTTTATCAGAGGTCTCGGGAACCCACTGAGGTTTCGCACGATTATATAGAGACCTCAACTTTAATCTCGAAATAATCACTATGCTACCATTGTCATTGTCCCTGTTTTTCCATTTAGGGGACTACTGATAGATTTGGGGTGTTGGTTTCCTCTTCTTCCATCCCACAGTTTTCGGTCGACCACCACACTCACCCGCCCACCACACGCACAGGATATTGCATTTTGTGGTCCGTACGCTGGTCACACGCATTGATATTTATGTCTTTTTCATTTTATTCGCGCACTTTTAGTGCGTTTAATCACCCTACGAGCGCCCCGTTATTAAAACCAGCGTCAAACGCGTGTGTCCAGACACAAATACGCACAGGGAACATGTGTAATTTATATCGGGAGTGCACGCCCAAGAATTTTATTATAATGCCCGTTCACTGAACACACGTCATTTTTTGGATTACAGATCATGTCAGGGAGTTTGCCTGCGGCATGCTGTACTACCGGACCTTCCACTTGGACGTCAAGAGGGATTCGTTGTACGTCGGTGCAATGTAAGTACAATTATTGTCTATTACACCCGAAAAACATACAACATATACTCGAACAGAGGAAGCCGAACCTCCGGGGGAGGGTGGCACAGATTCATGGTGTTTGTGGGGAGGCCCCCGAGGCCTGTGGAGTGGAAAATTGATAACAAAATGCACAAAAAGAGCTTGTTTCCTTCACACTCTTCATCCACCCTGGGTGTTGTGCCCGCACGAAAAAATTAACGCGTTCGCTCGCTTTGTAATCACTTTGATGATGTTGTCGTTATTAATGACGAGGCGATGATCGCGCAAAACGCCTTCTCAGCCACACCACCAACGCCTGATGATTGATCGTCCTGCAAACCGCCGTTCGAGGAGCGAGGGGGGCCTCTTCTATTATTACACGCTCTTCTTAAGATATAAATATTTTCCGGTACAAGGTGTCATCAAAATCTGTTTCTTTATAATCCGTGACAATATAGCACAACTCTGGAGCAAAAGCTCTGGAATAAAAAATACTGGTAAAGCTTCATTTTGTCTTCAAAAAATGTTTAATTTGAGAGTTTAATGATTTAAGCCCTGATTGTTGAAGGTTTGTGGGCTTGCTGGTTTCGGGTGCTAGTGCTGCTTTTTTTTGCTCTGTTGCTGTGGCGGAAACGCTTCCATTCGATGTGCAAATAAAAAGGGGTGATGTCGCGCGCGCGTACGACCGGGGAATATTCACAATAAACGCGTTCACTCATTCATTCCGTGAACGACCACGCGACACAACCGTGCCTGGAGTGGTGGTCCCCGGGTTCGGGTATGTGCTGGGTATATATGCCTAGCTTGCTTTTGATAGCGGTTGTGGCGTTGCGGGAGAGGGAAACAAAGCCGAGTGTCGGTTGTCGTCGACGATTTTCACACCTTCCAGCCTGATGAAAGGAACCACGCATTTCACACCTCTCGTCACGTCTCTTCAAACCGTTTTTTGTTGCTTGCCTTCATCCACTCGACTCAAAAACCGACATTTACACCTACATTGACAGCACCACAAATATTGAATTCAAACTTGGGAAAATAGTTGCGTAACACCTACGGAAAACATTCAGAGATCATAGATCTCTGTAAATAATCTAAACACTAACAGTATGACTGTACAAACAGTCTCCAATCACAATATACTTCAGATCTGATTTTACTATCTCTATTTCTTATAGCGGTTTATAATATTTTCTTATTTGGGTATTTCCTCCTTCTAATTTGGCAGGTCCAAAATAGCTTCTATCTAAAGGTCTAGAGCCGAAGGGTAACAAAAGTCGTCCCTGGAACTAGACTTGACTGCAGCAAGCTTCTTAAAAGCCATCGGGTCTCTCGCAAGACTAGATTCTAACCGTTAGAAGTTCCCAGGAAATGATTATGAATACAAGCGGATTACCGGTAAAAACCTCTAGCACCAAAATATTCAATTAGATTAGTTATCAATTTACCCTTGAATCTGAACTAGCTCAAACTCTCCTGAGCTCCCTCTAAGTTCTTCGTTAAGGCAATTACACTTCAGTCCACATCTGAAGGTCTAAACATGGTCCCTTCAGGCTTTCAACTTTTCTCTTCCTATCGTTTTAATCAGAGGTCCCGAATGCAAACTCACAAACTTTGGAAAGAACTTCTTTGTAAATACTATCCCTAAAAACTAACCGTAGGACTACATAAATAGTCCCCAATCAAATCGAAATGATACTCTTATCTTGATCGATGTTTTGTGTCAATCAACTATTGTGTCCTTTGATGACAATATCTATCTATTGATGCCTGTAGGATATCTAGATGTTAATTTTAATTAAGCTTCGAGCATGAGCAAATAAATAGTTGGGTAGGATTCGTCCATGTGCCATGTCGAAAACATATGCCCCGAAGGGTCGCGTGCTCCGTGCAATTTCTGGTATTAGGGTGGCCCCCTTTCTGTACTCCTTCCTCTAGGGGTTCCCGCTTTTTCGTACACTGGCTGCGTGGAGTAATAATCGTAATATAAAAAATAAAGTTCGTGATTGCCTGCGTCGAAAGGACTTCTGCCTAGGCTTGGTTGGCTACATGTGACGCATTGTCAAAACATGCCGCCATTCCCAAAACGCTCGGCTCTAAATCCGGGAGGGTTGTTTCATGTCTTAAATAACTAACCAGCTCCTGCTTTTCGTATACTAATAAAGTCCAAACTACTGTTTTTTCAAGCTGTTGAACTTTTATATTAATTAAACCTGTAAAAATGGAAGGAAGTACCAAATTTGGTCCGACCCCAAGACCTATGTTCCGTTCCCTCCTTCTCGTTTGGGGACGGTAAAATATGTCGTTTGGTATAGTCCAACAAATGAAATTTGATATTTTGAAGCAAAACAAATATTATTTCTTCTCATTTTTACCCTCGATGTTTGCGTTTCTTTATTTCTTGTTTAAAGGACTCTTTAGGACTTTTTTCTTTTTTTTTGGGTGTGCTTGCGTAGGCTTGGAATGACTTCAACTGGAATGTTTTGATACGAACATTGTTTTCTCAATTAGACGAAATTACGTTCACGGCACACGCGAGGCAAGAGAGAAGGCAATTTTAAATGAATTATGAACGTGCATAAACGCACGCATAAACCTCTTGCGCAGGGTTGCAAAAGGGGAGGACACTCCTAGGACGGCCACTACGTTCCTGTCATCACGTGCAAGGCATTTCTCATCAGGGTTAAAGCCATAGACTCTCCCCGAGAGTGTGAATTCAAAAATTCGTTTTTTAATTTCCTGATTTTGCTGCTTTACGTTTTTTTTTTGCCTTGGTCGGTATTTGGCCGGCTCAAATGGCCGTTAGTTCTCTCTAAAAGTCCAGACTTGAATTACGACCCGCACACGCAAATTTCCACCCTCGCATTTCGGCCTATTTTGTTCGCGTGCTTGCATGACTACCTAAACTATGTGTTTTATGTTATGATAATTGGATATACTATACTCGAATTGGCGGAATTTTGTAATTTTCGTGATAATCCACTTATTTTCCCTTGTTCCTCCCTGGTCATAATACCATTCGATCGAAAAGCGGCTGCTTTTAAGAAACACTTAAATCTCGAGCTGTTAGGATATGCATTAGCACATTATCGCTGGTATTATTGACCATTAACATTCCGACCGGAAATTTGAAGGGAAGGTCCAAGGTGTGGGGTGGTGGGAGGTGTTAGAGGGTTAGGTGTTTTTCGGTTGAGGGTATCTGGGTATCGGCTATCACCTTGGCATTCCGCTACCACCTTCGAACGATTCCCAACCGTGGTTATCTCGAAATCGAAGTTTACGCTCGCGCAATGCTCGTATAGCGTTTCCTTCGTTACCTTCTCGATTTCCTGGTGCAATAAACAAACTTTAGACCTCCGGATACCTCCCGGATCGGGATTCAACTGTTCCCCCAGTTCAACTATTCCCCAAACTCCGGTTGGTCAGTGGTGTTATTTTCGACACTTTTCCTCCGAACCGTTCCTGAACAACCACGTCAAGGTACAGTTTTGTGAGGGAGGGAGTTGGCAAATCCGCCACCCACGAACCTTTCCATTATTTATTGCCCCCAACGTTTAGAACAGTGGTACGAGGGACTCGATGTGCTCGCACTGGCCTGCCGAGCGCGTGTTGGGTCGGGCGTTAATTACACGCTTGCGTTGTGTTGACTTGCGGATCAATATTGTTAATATTTCAGCATTTCAGCGTGTGTAGCCCGTTGTGTTGGATAACGCGAAACGCCTCGCGGTGTTACTAACATCTGTCAATGTTTTGCGCCCTCGCGCTTTAATTTTAATCGCGTTGCTATCGAAGTGCCCCATGGCCTGATCCAATCAACACCAACTTGGGGACACATCCAGGCTGATCCCAGCTTGTAACCCGGACCTTCCACACGTCCTCGAAGCCTGTTTCAGGATTTGTTCACGTATTATTTAGTCGTGTAGTTTAGCCAATTAGCACATTTCCATGTTTAGTGTTTTAATTATTGCGAAATAGTTCACTTCATTGTTGATAGATGTATTTCTCAATATTTTCTTTATCAAATATGTATTGGCTTGATAAAATTAACTTAAAGAGTCCTTAATTATTCATTTTCTGGCTACCAAGAGCTTTAACATTGATCAAAAATCAGATAATAGATATAAAAAGAGGGTTATGAACACTCCCCCACTCCTACGACCACGCGTCATAGCACACGTAGACCACTTATAAGTTGCTTCACTTGATTCTCGCAAGATGTCATGAGTTGTACATAATAATGATAATAAATTTAGATAGTTAAATATAAAATCGTAATTGTTCCAGGGTTTGTTCTCAAATTGTTTCCAGGATTATTTAACCATGCAGTGTAGCAAAGAGAAAAGTGGGACTCTTTGTTAGATGCTTGTTTTTCAATGTAGTTGGGACTTTTTAATGGCACGTGGCGATTTTTACGTTTACTGCAGGTCGCCCAGCTATGATTTATTCCAGTGGCCTCCGAACCCAACGACGGCGACGTAGTTAAACGTGAAAATTGCTGCATTTATTACGAATGACTTCCGAAGCTAGTAAACTCTGATGTTGTAGGTATGGTTTGGGAGTGTGCACGGGCAGAAAGGAGTAGTTGTTTGGGACGTTCAGGGGGCGGCAGCCGGAGCTGCGGCCGAAGAGTTTCCAATCCACTTCCCAGTTTTGCGGGCGATTATAAAAGTAAATTAACGGCTATTAAAATCGGCCGTTTCCATAGCGACCTAATCAAAACAAAGAGCCACGGCGTTCCGGCACACTCACACGCCATAGCGAAATACACTCCCCGGGCCCGCCAACCACGTACTCGCGCACTCGACGCGTATTTTGTAATTTCACAGTAATCGAACCTTAATTAAAATATAATCGGGAATAATAATAACGAGACAAAAGGCGAGCCTTGTTCGACGCACCAAGCTCCAATCAAAGTACCCTTTAATGTCATATTTTCAAATAACTATTGAATTGATTATAATAGTACCTTTATAATCATGTTATGAAAAATAGAAGAAGATAAAAACAACAAATGAGAACCCAAAAAATCAACGTTTAGAAAGATTAAATAGATGTGGTTATAAAATAGGTTGATCGTTTTTTTTTTTTCTTCTACAAAAATTGTGTAGATTCAGCTGGAATATAAGCACCCAGGCGCTTTTCCTGCGGTGGTATGTCAATATGTCGTTCATGCTTCATGCCTGATATGATCCCGACAAAAAGTACCTTTCGCGGCTGGCGTGCGCGCAAACAAAAAACGCGATCGGCGCGCCGAGTGAACGAACACGTTCGCTTAAGTTTATGCGCACGAAAAAAGAAACGGGCAAGTTTTCCTATGCACACGACGCCACCGACGAAGCGATGTGGGCCCACTTTCAAGGAACCGCCCGACCGCACACGTCTCACGAATTTAACGCCGAATTAATATTTAATCTTGTTTGTTGTGTGTACAGCGATATGCAAACAAATCGCGTGGAATAGGCACGAAACGAGCTATTTATTCACTCTCAGCCTACTGAGAATCCATAAAATATGCCCAAAATCACATTCTTATGCAAATAGATATAACATGGTGTTTTTGAGACTTTCCCCACTCCATACTCTTAACGTTGATTACCTTCAGTGTTGATAGAGGTTATTATGTGACTCCTAAATCCACTTATCGAACTACAGGTAGGCTATTGATTCCTCAAATTCACACAAGTTGTATCGCTAGGAAATTGTTAAAATTGTTAATAAAAAAAAGTTAATTATAGTTCGGCTTGGTAAAATCACGTTAAACCGACCTTAAAATTGCGCTAATTAGCATTCCACACGACGTATACGTGCAGAGCGTACACATTTGGGTGTAATGACGGAGGCGCAGATCACGAAGGCGTCTACATTGAAATTTTAAATGCCTCTGCTCTACGCTGGCTGGCTAACAAACGGCTGGGCTTAATTTTTATGTTTCTACGTTTGGACTGGGTAAA
>WSZQ02077729.1:46602-60227 GCA_019419845.2 Weissflogia rhopalogaster
AAGAGTGGAGATTATTGACACATAACCGTAAAATCTCCACTGCCGTTTGCATTTTTAAGTTTTCCACCCCTCCGCATACCATAACTGTGGTGCCGCGAAATGCATCGACAGAAAGACAGCCAAACAATATAAACTAACATAAATGGTGCTTTTAGGGCTGTGTTCCGTGTCTGAACACCCCTCGAGGATAAATTCTATGAAATATTTATTCAGCTACGTAGTTTTTAAAGTGTTTTTCAGCACTTTTTCGGTCGTGTTTCTCGTATTTGCACGCTGAACGTGCTTGTTTTTCTTGCGTTTTTTTTCGCTCGCCTCCGCTCTTGTTTTTCGCCTGTTTTGGAATTCCCCACGTGTCCCCGGCTCGTTCTCAGCGCAAACCAATGCAATTAGCAATGTTGTCTCGAGAGTCCTCACAGGACGCTTGCTTACGGGACGTTCGCGTGACTGTCATGCTTGATACTCGGGAAATTGAGGTTTAGCGAAACCGGAAGAACGAATAAGGATAGAATACTATTTTGTGTTGATGCATTTTTATTGCAAGCTTTAATAGGATGTAGGTACTTTTGGAGGTAATTGTCAGATGGCGCTAGTAAGTTTCGGGGATAAGGGTCGGGTCGGTGTGAAGGCTTCCGTGGGGTGGCATAGTAATGCCCTTGGAGAAACTTATGTTGTTGCACTGCATCAGCATCGACATCAGCAGAAGATCAGACGAAGTTTCTCCCAGTATGCCTATATGTATATAATCATGTGAATGTGTGTGTGTGTGTGTGGAAGGAGTAGGAGTAGATATATCCTTCGTTGTATCCGAGCATCATTACTGGTAGTCATGGCCGCGTTGGCCCACCGTCGGTAGTGCAGGACGGGAGTAATGACGTTAATTATATTAGCCGCGGAGACTTGTAATTGGTAACCCTATACCCCTCACGTACGCTGCCTGCGGGAGTGCCGGGAATGGGCGAGGAGAGAGAACGGGTAGACAGTCTGCCCGACTGTTTGGTCCAACATATTCACCCAGCACAGACGTGAGCAAAAAACCGATGCAAGCGAAACCACACGAAATGGAAACATGGTTGCGAGGAATAGAAACATAACGCCTTGAATGTTTCAACATTCTCTTGGCGGTTGCTCAGCATCGTAATGAGGGACAAAAAATTATATTCCATTTGTTAGTTTAGTTGTAGCCGGAAACCTAGTTCCGTTGTCCTTTGAGACTGACTAAAGGTACTCGTTCCTTTCCAGAAGGAACGTGTTGCCATCATCTGTTCTATTTAATTGATGGATACGCGCTGGTCTAATCCCAGCGTGTAGTAATAAGGATAATAAGGGTAGTAATAATCTTATCCGCTGTTAAGCTGAGTTGAATTGATATTCTAAAAATTTACTATCTAGTTCCCCCACCCGTAGTTTGGGTTCTACTGGATAGATGATGCTAGGTGACACGTAGTTTTGAATAAACAGCTAATATTTCAATTTATAAAAGTTATGGACAAAAATATATTCAATTTGCTAATAGTTGCAGTTTCCGCATGTCTCCGGAAACCCTCTTTCCATCCTTTGAGGATAAGAATGTAAAGATACACGTTCCTTCCAACCAGGTACGTGTTGCCGTCGTCCGTTCCACTTAATTGATGGATACGCGCTGGGGTTAGACAATAAGGGCAGTAACAACCTTATCCCCGGTTAACTTGAGAGGTTTCGCAGGACTAGTTTCCATGTTTTCCCCTATCATCTCCCAGGTGAGCACCACAGTCGGGACATTGCCAAACTCCAACTTGAAACCGACATTTTTACTCGTACTCATCTTCCCACACGTGTCTCTCTGTCCACCTCCACCAACAGGGAATACCACACCACTGGACAGGATTACATTGTGCTCTTCCACCAGTGTACAACAAGCGAATTAAATGATTACATTAATAACAACGCAGTTGAGTAAAATTATTAATTAATTTCATTAAAGCATCCCAGGGAGTTTGGAAGATGATTGAGGACAGTAGTTTATGGAACGGGGGTCCTCGAAACTAGTCCACATAGCTGGACCACATAGTCCGCTGCTTGTCGGGAAGGATAATTAGATTATGGAAAATAAAGTCTCTTGAGGACATGTCTAAAGGGGTAGTCGCAATCATAGTTGTAGGAAATCTAGGTCGTGCTTGTTCGCCACCCGCGAATTAATCCAATGACATTCAATTTCGGCGTGATTTTGTGATGCATTGCAGAAAGAAGCAAGCGACAGGGTGGCAATCGGGGGATAATTCACTTCGGGTGCAGATTGCTCTTCGTGCACATGTTGAATAAAATTTTGCAGATAATGTGCCGCCCGTCACCATTCATTAAAACCCTTTCTATCGACGCTGTACACATACGCATGCATGCGGTGCATCATCAACATTACTGAATGCAACCAACCACCGAGGAATTAGAATATGGCTGCGTTTACAATGCGTAATGTTTCTCTGTGACACTGCAGAAAATCAGCGCCTTTATTCGGCCGCATTTCAGCGTGTCGATAATATAATCTTATTAAACGCTGGCGCGCATGGGGTTTCCAGCCATTTCCAAACTAACTACGTACTACCCCTAGCGCTCGTAGCTTTGACGAGATGTTTGCTGATTAACACGGCGCGTTCAGGGGGTGATGGTTTTCGTCGGACAGCCTGTAGAGGTGGCGGCTGGGTGGTAGCGCTGCTTGAATCGACGATTGGAACGATAGGGTGAAACTTCTATCTGTCTTGCTTCCGACCACGTGGCGACCCCATTCTCGAGACCGTTTCCCAGGCGTTCGGGGTGCAGACATATCTATAAACTTGCCTCCTTTGCTTCTTGGTAGCCTCACAACCTATACTAATAGTAATCCGATGGAAATATTAACTTATTCTTCGGCTTTCCTTCCCCCATTTGCTCCTTAGACGGATCCAAGGATCAGATTTTAATTAAGCCATTCAAATTATAACATTATAACGTCTTTTCTAACCCTAATCTTTGGGCTAAGTATAATTGATGGCATTTCCTTGGAAGGGGATAATTTCGTTGTTTTTCAACTATGTTTTGACGGTTTGATGCTTATCCAGATTCAATAGTGAAGTTTGTGTCAGTGTGTGGACTGTGGAGACTATGTGAAGTATGGGGAACGACGTAGTCTGTATGGACGGGCCCGGAGCTGGATACGTGCAGTTGCACCCTCTACGAAAGAACCATTCACTTTGCGCTTTTATTAATGTCGGTTGTTCGTGTCTGGAATGCGTATTTCATTAAATTTGTTGACGCTAGTGGCGCGCTGTTCATTTACCCCCTGTTCCGCTGATTGCCCGCCGGTGGGGCACGTCATCGTCGTGCAAACAGAAATCAAGAACAATCGAAACATTACGGAAAGACTGAAAGACTACAGCGTTTACACAAAGCAGAGTGTCTGATTTTGCTTTTCATAACAAACGGCAATCTGGTTTTGCCCCCAGAAGTTTGCCAGACTTTCCATTTCGCTTGTCTGATAAGTGATGATGCGCCTGAATGAAACGAACCGGAACGTTTTAATTATGCCCCGAGCCCCCACCCAGCTAAAATAGTAGGCAAGTTTTCCCCAAAATGTTGCGATTCGATGGGTCGTGCCATAAACTCGAGTTAGTCGCAGTTTACTCGCTGTGATTCCCCGGTTATTCACGAGCGAATGTGGCGTAATATCTTTAGCTCGCCACTAACCTTGATGGAGGTCGTCGTCGATGGTAGGAAGGGAGGCTGAAGGGCTCGTTTTGGCTGCCCGCAGAAAACAAAAATTGCGTCACGCTCGATGGATCGACCTCGGCGAAGAAGTCATGGGAAGTGGGACCATTAGTTATCCTTCCTTCTTTCTCCTCCTCGTGGAGCTCAGGGTTCTCCTCCCATCGCCCGGATGCGAGCAGACGACGCATTAAAATATGTCGCAACGCTCGATTAACGCGAATAAATATTGCCCTTTTCGAAGAATGCGTTTTTGCCTCATAGATGCGCTTGTAGATGTGCATTGTGGATATTTATTGTAGTCCTCGGCTATAGCTTTTTTTGCAATTGCAATTATTCATCATAGTACAGTAGGAAACAAGCAATTTGTTATGTTTTGCTCATCCTTCAAGATTGCAAGAAACTTTCCAGTTTTCTTTTTGGCATATCCTCGGATCTAGAAGGTCCAGGAGATTTAGTAGTTGGTTTGCAAGTTTGCCAAGTTTATCCGATGCAGCCGTGGTAATTAATACCGAGTTATCAACTTGATGGACAGATAAGTCGCGCGGTTCACTGCCCAACGACGGGTTATTACGCCAAATTGAACGCTATAGGTGCAGAAATTAGACACAACATTTACATGATGCACCCCAAATAGCAATCTTGTCCGCTATTAAAGCAAGACCTAAATCTGAACCCAATTCCTCAACTACATGCTCAGCCCTGCCGTTATTGCATTATCTGCACATCTCTAACTGAAATCACGTGGTCCGGAAATCATTCGATTACACGCGGACAGGATTACAGGCGTGTATCTTACATCAAATTTCATGATCTGAAATTGCGAAAATCTGGAGCAGGTGTTAAACACTAAATTACACAGTAGATACGGCCACTCCAAGCAAGACCTAGGTAGATGACTAAATATAGAGGTAGATATGGGAGGTCCAGTAAACCCTTGTTTATCGTGTTATCCAGATTTTCAACCTGGACGCTGGGAATTGAATCAAGCCATCGAAAAAGATTTAAATCCAGGCGTCGCCTGCTTATAATACGCTTTCGGCGGAGGGTTTCCTCTGTTATCGACCTGACGCGTGGCCCAACCCTTCGTTATCCTCGTTTTGATCCTCTTTCAAAAACTGATCCCAATGCTAGTGCCCGGACCCTATATACTCATACTCGTACAGTGGTGTCGGTCCACGTGCTCGCCGTTCGCGTTTATCTCCACCGCGCGCAATAAACACGCTCAAGTGATTGTTAACAATTCGGATTAAGGATATTAACATATTAACAGTGTATAATCCCTCTGCGCCCACGAATTTCCTGCATGTATTGGGGGCAGCGTAGATCGTGTACAATACTTCTAGATGTACACTCCCTGTGTACTAGCTCATGGACCGTGCAGACCTAGGATCTCTACTTGATGAAGTGATGAAAAGATGCAGCCGTCGTCCGTTCACTGATAGGAAACTAATGATGGACTTACCCTTCTCCTCCGGCCAGAATACCAACCGATAAGGAATGATTGATGATGGGGTGCGATACAAGCTTCACAAAAGTCTTAAATAGTCCATCACGGTGGAGAAGTCAGAACTGGCAAAGCGAAGGCAGAGTCACTTTACAGGATGTGGTATTTTTTGCTCCTGTGCTTTTCCTTGCCTTGGAATCTCCTGTCTCCTACTCCTTCGTCTGATATTCCTTTGTCTCTTATTTCTTCGACTCCTACTCCTCAGTCCACTACTCCCACGTCTACTTACTAGGAAGTGTTATAAACGTGCTTTTATCCTTATATTAAAAGCAACTGTCCACCGTCCAGCACCTCCAGACTTTTCATTTGTTCTTCTTTCAGTCTTTTCCTGTAGGATGAGGATTTCGGTTGAATATACATGTAACGATTTTTAGAATGCGTATTTATCTTTCTGTCCGCACAGGCTTCCGGTGGTGTAAGCGAAGTTTTCCTCTCGCCGCTTTCCCAAACCGCACGATTTTTCACCGTCGACGTTCGTTCCGGCGTTGGACATACCATCCATATGTTAGTTTATTGTCCTGCGAGGCGACTTGCGAAGAAATAACACCATAAAGGAAATGTTCTTATCTCTCCTCGGCGTATGGAAAATGCCAAATCACATTCTATCATATCAGCCGTGATAAAGCGTAATAAATACGGCGACGTGTTTGTGTCGCCGAAGTTTCTCGACGCAAATCTGTTTGTTTTCATCTTGCAGAACATCTTGCGTTTGTGTTTTTCTCCTGATCTCTACGCCTGATCAGAAGAAAAACAAAATATGAAAAGCGCAATTAAGATATAGGAAGTTTCGTCTTGTCCCTCGTATGGTTTCAATCTTCAGCGCGCTGCCCCGCGAGAGATCTTGATGTGGGCGTTGTAATTTTCGATGTTGGCAAGCAGGGGATGGAAAATTGGGCGTCAGTGTGGCGCTTCCCTTCGCTTTTCCACGCAATTTTCGTGGAAAACGCAGACATACACAGCTTATACGTCGTGCAGTTAATAGGATTAGATTTTTATGGACAATGTCATCTGCCTTAGTATCGCCCATTGTACTTGGCAGTTTTGTCTAGTTTCGCCACCCTTCCTGCGACATTCTTCTCTATCAATGTTTACAAGTGTCCTGTTAACCAAACCCGTCGTCGGAGCATGCACATTTTCGATGTGAAAACGACCAACAGCGTCTGCAAACTGCTCGAAACGAGCTTGTTTAGAATAAAAATCCCATTTTTTGTTGATTCATTTATGTTTTCCGTTTTGCCAGCTCAACATGCCCGACGAAGGAGGGGAAAAAGAGGGTAAATCCAAGTATGATACAATCAATTTAATTAAACTCGTTTTTGCCCTGTGTGCATGAGTAAACCCCAATAAAACGGATTTTTGTTTAGTGTAAATTGAAGGCAGGCGCATGTTATTGAAGACTAATCCTTGTAAATGAATACAGGATAAATCCTCTCCCGGTTGGCGAAAAGGGTTAAAAATCGGCTTGAGTTTTTTTTTATCAGGCGCGTAAAATTTAAAGCCGTCGAGTGTGAACCACAAAGGACGAAATTTAAATCCCAGCGGTGGCATTAATCCAGTTCTGGTACATTAGGCCCTTTCATGCGCCGTTTGGCGTCCAAGGCAATCCGCTAATCGCACAAATAACGCATTGTCCTCCTTGGATGCTGGCGGTTTCTGCCTGCAGTGTGCGTGGTCATGCACACGCTCATCGCATTCAGTCAATTGCCGCTTGTCTATCAAACTCCGTCCGAATTCCGCCCGCCTAAACATTTGCAATAACAACAATCAGTCGATGGCAAACAAACACAAACATTCCGCCAAGTTTCAGGCTATGCTGTGCAAGGCCCGATGCCGACGGTGGGTGTGGAGATGATGATGGCGTCCAGAATCGGGTTTCAGTATCGCGTTATTAGTATAGGACCCAGGGAGTGGGCAAAGCAAAGCAGATCAGATCTAAAATAAACACAATCATCGCGAGACAATAGTCGAAATGTTTGAAATATCCGGGCTCGCTGAGCGGTGGTAATTTCAACGACTATTGATTCAAATTCGACGATTTATTTGGTAAATTTGATCTGTGAAAATAAACAGCCATTTCATTGGAATTCCAACGCTTCCTGTATATCACGGATGTGAGTGTGGATCACATAAATAATCATAAACACATTAAGCGAGGCTTTTCTTCAATTTCGGAATTGTAAAGCGATTTTTTTCGAGGGTGGTTTTCGCTGGGAAATTTTATGATTTATGTCTTTTGCGATTCGCCGGCTATAATGTGTATTTAAAAGTGATACACATTGAGATATCGACGCGAGGAATACTCCCTGGGAGGTGGTTGCAGCTAAGGCCGAAGCTGCGGTGGCTGCAGCGGCATTGAAATTGAAATTCCGAGCGAATTTTCGACATTTTTGTGCGGTTTTTGTGCACGTACTGAGCGCGGAACAGCAAGGCGTTCAGCGCCTCGCTGGCTGTTCTGCGCTCGGTACGCACAGAGCAGAGAAAGACGAATAAAACGAAATGTCATCGAATATTCCTATAAATTTCGCCATTTGCGCTGCGGTGGCGGTGGCGGTTTTGCACACGGGAGGCGGTTTGCACACAGCGTTCGATAAGCAAGGCGTTTAGTCCTGAAAGGACACGCTCGAGTGGAAGTAATGTTTTCCAAATAGCGCGGTTATACCTCTTTTCTAAATCTAGTAAATTTACCATTTACCAAAACTTAGTCGTACTAAAATCACAATTTCAAGTACAACTGCAATTTCAAACAAATCCTTACCTTTCCTGAAGGTACTAAAATTAAGTTATTTTTTCACTTTGATTTTGATTATCCGAAAAAAATAGTATAATAGACAGAATTAAATGTTCTTTGGACAGTAGCCAAAAGCGTTCCGAAAGCGATTTCGGCGGGTTAGTGTAAACTTTTCGCTTGATCTAACCTCAAAATCAGCGTTTTTTAGGGCACACGAAAGCGTTTAATCGCGCCCGAGCTTCGGGTGCAGCTAAAACAAACGGAATCGAAATCCTTCGAAGTCCCTTGAATGGTTTTAACCCAATTTCCACTGCGCCCGGTGTGGATGGACAAGAATAAATTTCTTATGAAAGGTCTAGACTTTCACGCTACATTTACCCCGCCCCGTACCAAAAAGTCCAGGGATGCTGATCGATGAGGTCGTGATTTCAGTTAAAAGCTTTCATACCACCAACGACCTCGCCTCCAACGCAACGACGATCAAAAGCTTTCACAAATAAAATTAGCGCCTCCTCGGTTTCTCTTGCTTGTGTTTACTACTCTCCCTCATCCCAGTAAAAGCAGGACGAGGACGTGGTGAAGTTTCCGTAGTGGCAAAGTGCTGAGGAATATGTCGCTGGCAGCATTCATTAAAAGAGACAATCTCTTGAAAGCGACCGTGGGCTTAATGATATGGCACTTGGCGTGTTAATATAATTCGCGGTTTCCAATATGCGTCTGTTGGCGTCTGCCATCCATGCGCATGAGTCTGAACCCGGGGACCCCCGAACCCAGGGTATCTCTGCAAGTGGAGGTCCTAGAATGTCGAAGGTGGCATAGTTGGAACGGTATGGGAGTGCGAGGCACCATTAACATGCGCGTCACGAGTTGAACATATAACCAGATTAGCATCTCCTTTGTAGCACTCGCACATGTATGTATCAACCGCCCCTCCCCATCAGCCCTGCACGAAAGCACTGCAGTGCACTCCTTTAGGAAACCTCCCACGAGAGGGTGCCAAAACCACAGCAGCACGTTTGACGTATACTGGCCCACTAAAAGCTCGACGAAATTTAGTTGTACGGCTGTCAATATGCGTACTGTAAGCTAGTTATTTATAGATGGCGCTGTTTTGCTTGCGGCGTGGATAATGCTGTGATTTATATGAAGAGTGGCGTTTTTATTGGGTGGCGTTCGGGGATATTTGGCGTTGTATCTAGTTTCGACTGTATACGGTTAAAACGACGGGACGTCGACGGAGTTGTGGGCTGGGAAGGCGGGCGCGGTGGTGGAGCAGGGTGGTAAGATTATTCCATTAATGTAATGGCACGATGTCTGTGCGCGGCAATCGAAAGGAGCTCGAGAATCTCGTCGGTGCTCACGAACGCACGCTCCCGGCGCTGCTGAAGAGATTCTCCAAGGACTGGGCTTTAGCCCCTTCATGCCGCCACCCCGCTCAAACCTCCACCAACTGCCGCCGAAGACGTTGTAATTTTGCGCGAAGGCGTGCGCAATTATCCGCGCGTCTGGCGCTGATGCATCGCTAATTAACAACAGTTCAAATGTATCAAGACCTGCCTGTTAAAACTATTAAAAGTTGTTGTAATTATTTACGCTGCTGCTGTTGGGCTAAGTTTTTTGTGCCCTCCCATTCTCTCCTCTAGGCTGTCGTTGCTAGTCATTTGTGCTGGAAATTCGGAATTTGTTAATATGCACGGAATTCGTTCCCTACCTATTATCGCCAGATTTGTCGACAATTATACAACTAAACGCAAAGCAATTTCGACACAACGCCCGTATTACCGTCGCCCCTTCCCCCTGTCTCTCTTTTTGGGTGGGAGTGGTGTAGAGGGTGTCACTTTTAATTACGCAACAATGAGACAGCGGCCGGGAAAGCAACGATCGACACGAACCGTTCGCGTCGTAATGATATGGGCATGATTAAGAAAATAAGCATTGTATAGGGGCTGCTACCTACAGCAGCGCCACCTTTCAAGCAGGAGGCTCCATGTGCGATTAATATTTATCGTCTCTGATGAGAGGGGAAAATGTTGGTGTGGAAAACACTAAATACGATGACTGCCTTTATTATATTTACGAGCGTTGTCAAGCCATTGTCTTCACCACTCGTAAAATCTAGTCCTGGCGGTTATCCATCGCAACCACCTCGTGATTGCGATGATGGTGGATTAGCCAAAGTCGTAAAAACATCTTATATCACATCTTCTATAGGAAACTATAAAGTTTCATCCAGGCGAAAGGCATCAACGTTTAGAGATCAACGAGTTCATATAAAAGCTTTTAATTTTAATAATGATACTCCTTGTGAAATATTCAAACAAATATGCAACATTCATCGTTATATTCAATTTACTATTATATTTAATAGTTTAGTAGTAGTTAAAAATCTTAAGTATAGAGAGATTAAATATAATTAATATTAATGTATACCGCTGCACTCCACTATTGCACGTTACACTGCACTACGCTACTCCACACTGCACTACGCTGCACCGGTGCACTACCCTACACGACTCTGCAACACTTTCTATAGCCATTTCTGACAAAATATGCACGAAAAATTAACAAAAAAAACTTATGATTATATTGTAGACATTTCGAAAGAAATGATACGATGTTACTTGCTTATTTTCTGATAGCTCTATAAGGAATGCACATCTGAAAGTATAAATTCAGACCGGCTTTAACCGAAAATTCCACTTTACAACCGCACACCTTGCGCATCGTACTGCCTCTCTTGAAGGGGGTGGTTTCTTTTATTCAATTATTTGCATATTTCCCCCGTTTGCCAGCGCCGGCATTGCAACCGCCGATGTAACGACGCACGTCGCAGCAGCTGAATTATTTATAAATATAATATACGCGCGGTAACATGCATGTAAACACACTGACGGCGATGCGGGCATGCTGAAGGGATGATTTCGCAAGAAATGTTTCGGTTATATGCAAAAGCAAGTCGAGACACGCCCGGCCACCCTCTCTCCGACGTTTATGCCCCGCTGAAACTCGCTTCTCTTGCATGACTCGGCCTAAGCTGGATTGACGCGCATCCTGTGGGATCGCCGCGTACGCGAAGATTTCCGCCTGACATGCAGACATTTGCACACAGCGTACCGTACGGAGCGGAAATCAGCAATTCCGGGCGTGCAACAATCGTCAGACAGCCGCAAAAATTGCGACTTAAAAATATAACAAAAACAAGATGTTTGTGTTATTGCCACGACTGTCAGTCAACAAGATTGTGCAACAATGACTTGTCTTTGATTGTATGTATGCCGACCGACATGTAATTTATACGTATGCCTGTGAATATATGCGACTCAATTGAATACAAACCAATATGTTGGTGGGCAATTGAATTTAATTCGTCGAATTGAAATTGCGCTTCGATTTTTGGCGTTGTTTACGCCCATCAAACGCAGACGCGACTCTTGATACAGCTAAATGAATTTGCCCCATTGACTGTCAGAGTTGTTCAGCTTTGTGCTTCGCAAATTTGTCAATTGCTTACCAATTGCAACTGGAATGCACTTGTGCAAACTCGTCGCGCACAAACGTCGACATGCGGAATTAAATCAACATGTTGCAAACAGTCTTTCGTCTTTCGCATTGTGGGGTTTAAACTGGTTTTAACTGATTTGCTTCTATTTGATTACAGGGATCGTGTGTTCAAACTCAACCTGAGCAACATCAACCAGTCCAGTTGTGATGTAAGTACTTCTTTTTATTCCGCTTAGTGGTGTCTTAAATAATTTAGAAGGTCTCCCCCTGCTGATAACTGTCTGGTAACGTCAAGAGCCGGTTAGGTCTGTGGGGGAGTTTAAGCTCTCTTGAGACGGGATAGTCTCGAGGCAAACGCTGGAAAACACTGGGAAAACACCGGGCAACTTAAAACGATATTAAATTCGCTGTATTCAACGCAATTACCAACGTTTTTAAAAACTCATTTCCCATTTATATCTTCTATTTCAATTTGTGGAAAGAATGAAAGAAAGACGAACGTCCATCTTTTCATTCCGTGCCTTGGAACCGGGAGAACTGGTTGCATTGAGACTGTTTTTCATTCGTCCTTTCAATTTGGTTTCGTTTTCATTTTCCTGCCGCTCATCGTCGACAATATTCGACGGGTCTTATTTCGTCTACGCGTGGAAAATGCCTTCACTCCGGGACACTTCAATCCCGGAACTTTCAACTTTCAACTATCGCGCTCGTCGGGGTTCAATCTTAGACGATGGCGGCGAGTAATTGGATTAAGAATTATTTACCAGCTCGGTGTTTTCCTGTAGAGGTGTTCGCTCATTTCCCACGGGAACTTCGTTTGTCACCTCTGGGCGAGCCGCGTTATGAGCAGTGATAATAATATACCTAATTATTCATGTCGGCCCATCACATTCATAATTCACTTGCTCGGCCCTTCTTCAAAGTTGGGCAAATTTCATTCCGGCTGTCGTTTATTGTGATTGTTATTGAAACGGATGCCATGAGCGCTTTTTGGGCGCACAATTGCGATTTGTGTGGCTTTACCACCGCTTTTTCTCGTGTCACTGGATTTGTATCGGCAATCACAAAGCGTTTTCGCGCTTTAGTTGTGTGTGCAGAGCGATTCGCTGGATTTCGCTCCGATTTTGTTGATTTCCCATTCAATATTTCGCTCACATACGAACAGGCCAAGCGAGCGTTTGCCAAGCGATCGATTCCGGCGTCGAACTTCCGTCTCACGGCGCGCAGATTTGATTTCATTTACTATTTATTCGAAGTAGCATGGTAGCCCCAGAACTTGTAATTTGCTTTGTCTTTGATGGCAATCGGTTTAAAACCCAGCGAAGCGCACGAATAGATAATGCATTTTTCCTGCGCTGGTCTATTTTCTATTTTCGTGGTGTGTGTTTGGATTCGATAACGATAGCGCTGTTTAAAGTCGACCATCGTGTTCACCCTGTTTGGGAAGGTGGTGAGGTACGGCGAGAGGAGGTAGGGGATGATAACGGGGTGGTTGGGGGTGATAGGAGGTAGTAGAGGTTCTGGAAAGATGGAACACACCCACTTTCAACCGAAACGTGAATTATCACTGGTGCGATAGTTAAATGCGAGCAATAACAGCCGAAGGTCCACGCTCGCGCACATTCATTGTCATCTTATCGGACGCACGGGGCCGGCGGACCGCATGCCTACATGTGGCACATGCACACACATGACGGCAAGGGCGTGTATGTGGCGGCTGCGGTGTGTGTCTGCCATCGTCTCGCCGCCGCCGACGCCTCCACCGGCGGCACCGGCCGTTATCGAATGCAACTGCGCGAACCCATTCACACAAATCGACCGAATGTAATCATCTGTACATGACAAATGTACCGCATTAAATGGGCGACCCCCTCCATTGGAACCTCGGGATTGTTCCATTTTTGGTTTTGCCCCCCCCCCCCCTGACAAAATCACCGACCAACATTCACCAATGTGTTACCAACATTTCACACCATCTACCTATTGTGCGTGTTAATTAACGGAATTCTACTTCATTTTATACTAAATTCTAATTTTCTCCTAAAACTCCAAAAATTAAAAATAATATAGAAATAATTAAGGTGGTCTGTCTTAAGCACCGGTACGATTTAAGCAAGCTTATAGTAATTATCAACAAAGTTTCATTATTCATCCGAGTTTTTACTATGTTCAACC
>WSZQ02077730.1:0-16263 GCA_019419845.2 Weissflogia rhopalogaster
CTCGCTGCTTACTTCTTATCGACGAAACTTGCAAATAAGCAAGAAGAAGATTAAACTAAATTGTGCACAAATGTCAAATACGCCGCAACAAGGTTATTACTGTGTAGGTTTTGTTCTTGCACATTTCAAACAATAAAAAATATTATTAAGCATTATCTAAAACAGTATATTAAATTGATACCAATATTTTACAACTTTCGTTATCACAAAATGACACATTTTATCACTGATTGTTTTCCTTTCGCCATAAAATATTTATTTTCTAACGCATATGCCATAAAAATAAATAAGTGCATGAAAAAACTTTAAAAAATGGAATGTCATCTGTCAACTGTCATCTATATATTCCCATGTGTTCAATTTTTCATGATACTTTAAGGCGCTTTCAATACATATCAGGAATATATACGAGTGGTTTTTAATTTATTGGCAAATTTTGTCATTGTAAAAACAGAAAACACTACACAGAAAAGGAGTCACAAAGCAAAACCGAACTTATAAAAATTAAAATGCTGAGATTACTCATCCTTAGTCACATTATTTATTTAAGCGATTGTCGTCATCATCGTTTTATGGACAAATCATCGAGTATTTTTCTACTCTCAGCAGTCAACACGGTTCAATTATCATCCGCCACTCTGATAATCGTAAAGTAATCGTTAAATTTTCAATTACTTTTTATATCTTGTCTTGTATTTTTTCAACAACATCTTTCGCATATTGTTAGTCATTGTGATAGTTGGATTTTACAGTTACAGTCACATTAACCTACATTACATTCCTTTTTCTTCTGAAAGGAAAGGTTGTTGAAATGTTGACTCTTCTATTACAATAATTGTTCGAAGACGATGATGCACGGTGATTTATTATATTTAGACGTAAAAAATCAGTGCTAATCGTGGCGTGTTCCTTTTTTCCGCCAACGCGAGCATGTAATTAAAACCGCATTGCGTGCGCTAATCGTAAACACGCTCGTTTTGGTTCGACATTAATTTACATTAAAACGCACTTTGCTATCCTGCCTAGGTGGTGGCAATAGGCGATAGGCGCATGTGAGAAATATGTGCGACATTTGCATAAATAACAATTGCGGATTCATCAGAAAAGAACGCAAACAATCGACAATGTAATCGTGCGATGGAAATAAAAAATTGCATGCCAGTACAAAAATGACTTTGTATTGTTATCTAGTCATCGTAAATATTTTAGGTTATAATCGTGCTTCTTTTTTCTAAGCTGAATTTGTTGTTTATTAGAATGTTATATAATTGGTCTCAACTGTTCCTATTTCTGTCCTTTTTTGCTCCTGTCGAAGCTCCACCAATTTCTAAATTGTAATAGATGTCTCCAATTTAATGAGTTTAGTGGCAATATATGAGGAAAGGTGGAATCGGATGGAAAATGGCCGAATGGTAAAGAATGTTGGGGAGGGGTGTGAGTGGGAAAGGAGGGAAAAGTGTGGAGGGACCAAGAATGTTGAGATGTTGGGCTATCGGAAACTGCGATGGAACAGTTGTTCGTGGAGGAAGGAGCACTTGAAAGAGAAGAAGTAGAGAGGTAGAATACCAGAGTTGTCAAAGAAAATTAGGTGAGAGTATTTACAATCGGCTACACCATCGATTTCACGCCCTGGAAAATAGGTCTGCCTATGTGGACAGTAAAAGGTTGAGTTTAAACATGTTTCATATGTATTTAGTTTTGTAAATTGAGTGTTTATTAATCGAAATTTCGTCTGGTTCGATCCTAAATTTATATACTTTATTGCAACTCCTCGTAACTCATTCTTTGCTCTCTTCACATCGTTGAGTACTTCATAGTTAAACTCCGTTTATTATAACTCAAAGTGTTTTAGATGAGTCTACTCATTTACTCATAGCTCCTCCATTTTTTCTTAGCTCTACCCAAAAGGCAATAATTCCGGCTGGTACATTTGTAAAATCATAATTTGGTCTTAAGTTTAGTTATAACTGCGTCTTCCTTTTGGTTTAGCTCAGTTCACCATAGCCTTTGCCAGAAATATATAAATTCTAGTATTATCTCCATCTGCTTTATGATAAAATTGGACTAAAACATCTCAAATTAAAAAAAAAACGGAAATCTAACAGGCCATAACTCTACCGATTTTAATTATATCTCCCCCTATTTGTTCATAATTCGCGTCATCTAATCCTAGCTCTACCTCCTTCATAACATCTATATTTATAAATATGTCAAACTTTGATATAACTAAAAACTTGTAGAAACTTGTTGCGGTTTAATGAGCGGCGATAGTAGCAGTTGGTGATAGTAGCAAACGATTTTCTGGCATTCCCATGTGCTCTACGGAGGTTTCGCCTTCCAACCTCGGCGCTGGCAATAGAAAAATAGCAAATAGACGACTATGAATTAATGCGCACTAAACGGTTAACTGGCAGTTTGTAAACGTAGAAACGCTAACCTTGAATTCTACATCGACTTCGTACGACTGCTTCGCATGTTTGTCAGATTCGTAAGCCGCATTGTTTCCCATTATGGCATGCTTTTCTACGTGTGTGCTATTTTTTTTTATTTCTTTCTAGCACCGTTTCTTGCATGTAGGCCGTTTTATGTGTGTGCGATTAGCTGAGGCTAATTGTTCTTTTAGGTTATCTTGGTTTAAACTTCTTAATGGCTTGATATATCAACAACGGTGATTTATTTTGACGACTTATGCATATTTAGATTAGTGATTAGTGTTTAAGGTTCATTGAAAAGTATAACAGTTACTTCATAAAGCTAACATTCATAACAATGATTTAATAAAATTTGATTATAAATCATATGGAATGTTTAACGATACTTAAAAATCGTGCATTATTTCTACGTCTCGGTTTTTCAATTTCTAATACATGAAATATTCCTTTGTTTGTAAAATATCTGATATAATTTCATAAGAATTAAATGATTTCATGGATGTTGAAATGTTTAATGTTCAGTCGGTTTCATGTTCGAAGAAGAGAATGTTTGCATTTGTTAGTTTTCTTGTTTTTTGCGTTGTTTGGTATGGCGTTTAATTTGTACAATTTCCATTTTCGTATTGTCTTGGCTAATTAATGTGAATTAATCGCTTTAGAATGTTATAATAACTTTGTTAAGTATTGCCAGTCTTAAACAATTTATATGAAGGTGATTGGGTTGCCTATAAATTGACAACAAGCTACCTAAGCATATACGTAATACACATATACTGGCCTGTTTATCAAAATTGCATTGCCACGAGTGCCGCTCATGGAAGGGGAGACCCACTGACTCTTTTTGATTTGCGCATATCTGTCCTGGGTCGATCAGGCTTGCGCGTGTAATTCAAAACAATATACGAAAGAGCTGTACAATAGTTTAGTCCTCTTGTTAGTTTGTCGAATATTTCTTAAGGTTTTTGTTCTTATTATTTTAATAAATACCTTGTGGTCGTGTGCTTTGTACAGAGACGTTGGGGAACGTGGTGCACAACACATCCACTTACAATTAGCTTAAAAAGATCCTGTTAAGTCAGGTCCCCTCACATCACCGGGAACTAAATAAAGATTGAAAACCGCGACTACCTCGTAACAACTTAAATCACTCGGAACCTGTCTATCGCGGAAACGGAATGAAATAATTGTGCCTAACTAAATATTTTGTATGGGTAAATCATATATGGTCGACAAGGGATGGGCGACCCTCTTGGATTCTTATTATTTCGTTTTTTCGGCGATTTTATTGCAAACTGGTTTCGGTAAATGGCAAATTCACTGTACACAAAAAGAAACTATCTTGTTTATTGTTTTTCGAATTCTTTTGGAAATTTATGAAATTCCGTGTGCTCAAGACTTTTGCCCAGTTTCAAAGTATGTTTTCCTCTTAGATTTAGATTCTTTAACTGTTGCAATTTTCTAGAATTTTGATTCAAAATAGATATTACAGAAAAATCATTTTTGAAATAGAATCCTCTGAATAAGTAATAATAGGCAACCAATCTTTAAGCTTACTTGGTTGTCTAATATTTGCAAACAGTGATGTAAGGCCATATTTATTCAGGCAGTTGCAAATTACGCAATATGCAGAATCGTACGAAAGAGTGAAACTTGGTGCCTGCGTATGCGACACACGTACGATGCGATAGACATCGGCATGAATTTGTAAAAGTTACTGTGTGGTTGAATTATGCAGTGACGGATTTACTATTAAACACCTCGATGGGGTATCTAACAAATTCAATTTTTGAAGTAAAACGTCTATACGCGCACTTGACTTAGAGAGTAAACAAATAAATGCGAGTCAAATTTAGGCGGTGTATACCACATAAACTAACAATCCGATTAAAACCTTTCTTGAGATATAGGCTATTTTATATTTTTTCTCTTCTTAAGGTTTAGACGCCTAGTGAATATATTTAGTTTTACTTCAGTCGTGTAGTCAAAAGCACATTCGTCTAAATATTTTCTGAAATTTTTTAAAATTTAAATAAATGTCATTAAACATTTGAAGGGACCCCGAGGTATTTTATAGAATGGGGCCGCCTCTGATTTGTTAAATCCGCCACTATATATAATGTGCACTACGTATTGGCATCATAAGGGTCGAGAGTTTTACTTTTACTGGGTCACTATTTGTATGTACGCTGGTGTGTACATACACAATAATGTCATGCAAATAAAGATACTTGTACTTTCAAGTACGACCAGTTATTGCGAACACCGCGTGCGTCTTATTAAATGTGTGCCGTGGCGCGACGTGCGACAATTATACAACGCTTTATCGCTTCTACATGGATAACTGCAATATACTGTTATTGTAGGGTTACCATAATTATATTCCGGTTCCAAAAATTTCTAATTTTCTTAAGAAAGTTTCTAAAGTTTTATTATTTTTAAACTATCAGATATAATTTTAAAGTATTTGTATAAATATCCATTAGTCAATTCCGGTTAATATGATTCTTATCTATGATTCGGCACAATTTTATTTCAATTTCGTCGGAGGTCATTGAATATTACTGCGTATTGACCATTTTTCGAGTATGTATATAGATAACCTAGCAAAGCCAAAGCGAAATTAATATCACTTAATAAATGAAAAACTAATTCCTTGATCTTCGGCAATTAATCGTAACTCATTGAATATGCATATTATTTGCAGGAAAACCACGCCATCGGCTCTTGCAATTTATCATACTCTTGAAGAAAGAGGTATTCCATGCTCGTTCTATAATATGCTATTATTTGAACATGGAGTGTATAAACGAAATTCATTCTCATGTCGGGACAAGTAATGAAACATAGAGAGTGAAGAAACATAGGCTTGTCTCAAAAATAGGGAAACCCGAGTCTCCGGGTTTTATCAATCTGCGGGTGTATTCTCTTACGGTTTTGTCTGTGAAAGCCTGGCTTTAAAATCTGGACAAAA
This sequence comes from Weissflogia rhopalogaster, assembly GCA_019419845.2. NCBI lineage: Eukaryota > Metazoa > Arthropoda > Insecta > Coleoptera > Staphylinidae > Weissflogia > Weissflogia rhopalogaster. The sequence continues at coordinate 5,404 of WSZQ02077730.1, forward strand.
ACACGTTTACAGTGTCACCTAGTGTAATATAAAAAAACTATACACATGAAAGTTATTATTTTCGTTGGGCCATTTTCTTTCAATGCTTATAAACAACTTCATATGATTATTTTCTCTTTTTCCTCTAGTTACTCAAGCCGATTCCTTCTAGATATTTGAGAATATTGTATATTGTGTTTGGTCCGGAAACCTGGCCATCGACCTTTACTCCCGCCTTCAACCTGGAATACATGTTTTTTTTTAATATTTTTATTTATTGTTTTTATTTCTTGTTCCACGTTAAGAAGCACTATCAACTATGCTGCCCAGGTTGGCACATGATTGAGATTAAGTTGTATTTTCGTGGTAAATATTTATCCATATAAATGTGTAGATATAATTTTCTATCATATTTTTGGCATTTTAATTCATATTAATTATTAATGACAATAATTCTACAATAGAAATAAGAATGGACTAGATATATAAAAAATGAGTCTAAAGTCAAGGGTCTAACTTTTATCCTCTATAAATCTTTGGTACTTTAATCCCTGTCAAACAATATACTTATGTTCATACTCTCAATAAAAAGTTATGTAATCTTTAAGCTTTAAGTAAAACATGAATATCAGCTTTCTTAATGTGTATTATGTAAATTATGCCTATATATAACTTCGTTAAATCCTCAAATCAACGAAATTGTATATTCCAAATTTTGCAACGATTAAAATTTTCTAAAACATTATCTTACTTAAATCTTAAACCAGAAACAAATGACTCAATTCACGCCATAATACATGCCATAAATTAAAAATATTAATCTTATCAAATAATAAATCCTACGAAATACATCTTTATTAATGATATTTACGCATTTTTTCTTTGCTCAGTGGATAATGCAATAATTTGCTATTTGAAGTGCAAATTATATGAAACAATGTGGTCATTTCTCATATCGCCGCGGTTATATTTCATGCTCGATCGATTCACATCACTCAAACAAAAATTATAATCTGAAAATGTTGTGATAAAACCCAAGGAGATAAAATATGCTTGCCTCGTACTGACTACATTCATGATATCAAGCCGCACAGTATCGGTGTTGTTCGTCAAGATCAACGGTTGTGTAGGGATTTTTGATTGTGGTTATTGATCGATAATGGATTTGATTAGGGACGAAGTACCGCGTGATCACGCTGCGGACTTTTTGAATAACCTTAAGGAGGAGAAACCTTATGCTTTTGTAAGTTTTCCTAGTTTCGTTAATTAGATAACTTCAGATCAGAGGTTCCTAAATTTTTATTTAATGTAATCTACCTTTAGAAGTGAAAATATAAAAATCAATCCTGAAACGTGTTAGGGAGATTACTTTTAGGAAATACTGTTGTTCACATGGAAAAAGCAAGTATTTCTGAATAAAAGTACTCGTCTTTAAGAGTGAGTCGTAGACGGCTTAAAAAGTTCCTTTTGGTTACTAACTTCATGTAACTTAAGTGGTACACGTTGCGTTTGTAAATATTAATAATATAAAACCTAATAAGGAATATTTGACTGCTTATCGCATACCTGAATATAAGAAATGACATATAAAATTGGAAAATGTCACTGATAGCATTTATTTACAATAAATAAACATTTTAATTAATCTGATTAAACGGATTAATTAAATGGTTTCGTTTAGTCTATACTTGATCATTAACATATTAATATGACATTGTTTAACCTACAAATATTAATATGTTGCTTTTAATCTTCAAAAAATATTTACGAGGAAATATTAATGTTTTGATTAAGTTCAGTCTGCTTATTCAAGAACATTCTTCGAAATTTGTTTCCTTCATCTTTTAAATATACCTTAGCTTTCTAATCTCCAAATACCCCAAATTATATGAATGAAATGAACGTACATTTATCATAAAATGCCCTAATCTCTAACTAAGAGGAGTTATCACATTGTTGGGTAGAAGTGGGCAATTCATCTATGGGAAAAAAAGTTAAAATAAAAAAACGGGGAAAACACTCCCGGTATGAGGCATACAAAACGTCTACTAAAACCTCATAATAACCAAAAGCTACTCGGACGAGTTAAAAATATTCAGTGAACTTATTACAGGACTTTGTGTCCAAATGTACCATCTTAGAAAAATGGGAAAGGAGTCCAGTGAACTGTGCAGGCTATATCAGGAGGGCGCAGGGGCTTCCAGCTCATAATCTTCTCGTGCAAGTCAGAGAAAAGGTTGAAAAAACAACCTCCTTGGCAAGGCAAACCTAGGAAGTGGGCGAGTTACTGCCTACGGATGTTGGAAGATTCAAGATTCATAAATAACCTAGAGCTTCTTTCATTTTAGGCCGTTGGGCCAGAACAATAGATCAATCTGGTCAGATGCGCTCCTCACTGCTCTATAACCTAAGAAAAGTTACGTTATATATATATATTTATTTTTTAACATATAATAACCTTAAATAAAGTTAAACTGACATTTTTCAGATTTTCGTTAGTGGGAGTTTTGATTTGTATGTTTAGCGCTGTAAAATGAGGATAAACTAACATCAACTTTTAGCAACGATAATACTTTGAAAAATCGAACCTAAAACATATAGCAAGTAAATACCGACCCGGTATGTTATCAATATCTAAAAGATTTATTAATATTTGTCAAGATAAAGTCATTGAAACTGATAAGGAATTGCTCATAATAATTTCACCTAGAACACTTTTTCAAAATTTTAGGGCGTAGCATTTTGCGGTTAAAATTGTATTTTACTGAACGGATGTTAAGATAAACAAAGCACTACATCCTCTGACTGTTCCATGACTTATGACTGAATTTAAGTAGGCGTGATTAAAATAACGTAGTCATTAGTATATAATTTAATCTTTGGAAACTGTATTTTTTTAATCCTTAATTTCTTGGAAACTTTAAGTTATTAGAACAGACACTTTCAATTGCGCCATGAAATTTGATAATTTCTTGAATGTAACTAGGTTACATTCAAGGTACCATGGCTTTAACTTTGGTATTATAGCTCTAGAAACGACATCTATCTTCTTCTCAAATATTGTTTATATTTTTTCAAAGGAACTAAAGAAAGTTTTAAACATTCTGTTATAGATTGATAAGAATAATGACGGCTATATCGATATCAAAGAACTCCGTGAAGCCCTGGATGTGTGTGGCTTTAAGCTGCCGGCGTACAAGGTGCGCGAGATGGAAGAGGAATTCAAGAACAAGAAGCGTACAGACATTGCCGGCAAGCTCTCCTATGAAGAGTTTGAGCGGTTATGCAGCGACCTGAAGGCTAATGAGGTTGCCAGTACCTTCAAGCAGATGACGACGCGCAAGGAGAACCTGGTGACAGTGCGTGGTACGTCACATGCTAGCAACGAAGGCACTATGCATTCGGTCCGTGTCGAGGAGCAGCTCGCCTTTTCCGACTGGATCAACTCCAATCTCAAGCATGACAAGGACCTCGAGCACCTTTTGCCCATCGACCCTGAGGGCAAGCAACTCTATGAGAAGGTCAAGGATGGTATTTTATTATGGTAAGTTTAAAGGGTGCCATATCAATCAGTGTCATCTTGATCAGTCATTATTTAAAATCCTCTGGGTACCATGGTACCTAGTTTGGTACCAAATTTAGAAGATTAATATTTTATGAGATGTATCATAAACACTTTTTTTAAATTCCAGTAAAGTTATCAATCACTCTTGTCCGGACACAATCGACGAGAGGACAATCAATAAAAAGAACCTAAAGTTGTATACGAAATTGGAGAACTTGACTTTAGCTCTATCCTCGGCTCAGGCAATCGGTTGCAACGTCGTCAACATAGATGCCCACAATCTTGAGAAGGGAACACCCCATTTAGTCTTAGGTCTTCTGTGGCAGATTATACGTATTGGGCTGTTTAACCAAATCACTCTGGAACATTGCCCTGGCTTAACGGCACTCCTTAACGAGGATGAGAAGATCGAGGACTTGTTCAAACTCTCCCCGGAGCAAATTCTCCTCAGATGGGTGAATTACCACTTGGAGAGGTCTGGTACCAACAGGAGGATTCACAACTTTACGAATGATATTACTGATTCGGAGATCTATACTCTTCTGCTGAAACAAATCGCTCCTGCAGATGCTGATGTTCATACTGAAGCGTTGTTTGTAAGTTATTCATTTTATTCTTTATCATTGGTATTTTTAAGAATGAGCGTTTAATTAGACGATATTGTGAATTGACAACCTCTCCAACTAAAGTCTGAGATTATGAATGGTTGATGCATAGTTTGATAAGTTAAGTAATAATAGGACTTGGAGGTTGCGGACAATTCACTAGAGGTGAAAAATATTTAGATAGACGTTAAATTGAAGTTATGTTTTCTAGGAACGTGATATGCAATCAAGAGCTGAAATGATGCTTCAACAAGCAGCGAAATTACAATGTCGTGCATTCGTCACACCACAAGACGTCGTCAACGGCGTGTATAAGTTGAACGTCGCCTTCGTCGCCAACCTCTTCAACAAACATCCGGGTCTTGAGCAGTCGAACGGCACCGGTGAACACTACGAGACTGTCGAGGAAACGCGAGAGGAAAAAAGTAGGTCCTTCCCACACACTCACATTTCATTCACATCCGGTTCACACCGGTGTAAATCGTGAAATCGTAATTTAATTGTTCCTTGTTTCGTCTTCCTACAGCTTATCGAAACTGGATCAACTCCATGGGCGTTTCACCACACGTCAACTGGCTGTACAGTGACCTCGCCGATGGTCTGGTCGTCTTCCAGCTTTACGACATTATTAAACCGGGCGTTGTTGACTGGAATCGCGTACACAACAAGTTCTCCAAGTTGGGCAAGTTTATGGAGAAGCTGGAGAACTGCAACTATGCCATTGAGTTGGGCAAGGATAAGCAGATCAAATTCTCGCTGGTCGGAATCGCTGGGCAGGATATCAATGATGGTAATGTCACGTTAACGCTGGCGTTGATCTGGCAGTTGATGCGAGCCTATACTCTGTCGATGCTGACACAATTGGCACAGAGTGGTTCACCCATTGTTGAGAAGGAGATTGTTCAGTGGTGCAATAAGCGGTTGCAGGAGGCAGGAAAGAAGAGTTCTTTGAAGGGCTTCCAGGATTCGTCAATTGCCAATGCCATTGTTATTATTGATTTGATCGACGCCATTAAACCAGGTGCCATTAATTATGATTTGGTTAAGAGGACCGACTCAGTTGAGGTAACATTGTTTTATGCATTTTATGTGATTTCTCATTTTTATATCACTATTTGGGTTTTGTGGAAAAAAATCAAGGGGTGTCCGTAATTCCGTAAATTGAACAACATATATGTCCTGCATTCTTCATACTATTCTAAAGGTTGAGCAGCAAATTAGATTTTGGTAGAGTACCTTGTGTGATACCAATATGTAACTAAATCAAGTAACCCATCTTTACGTGGCTTCCAGAAAATGAAAGACATCACTTCTTTATCTTGTGTTCATTTACAATTACCAAAAAGTAATACTTTTTATGTTGACCTTATTAGCTTAAGTTTAATAAGACAATCTTATTAGGTTAAGTTTAATAAACCGTCATAGGCATTAATTTGATTACTCTCATGGAAAACAAACTTAAAATATGAATTATTTTATAGGATAATCTGGCAAATGCAAAATATGCCATCAGTATGGCACGTAAAACCGGCGCCAGAGTCTACGCCCTTCCCGAGGACATCACCGAGGTGAAACCCAAAATGGTGATGACGGTCTTCGCGTGCCTGATGTCTTTGGACTACGTGCCAAACATGGACAGCGTCCCCGAGCAGTAACCCACGACCAAACTCATCAAATCATCAAAGTCCGAAACGTTACTGGACAATGGAACGTTTTCTTTTTTTACTTTATAGCTTACAAAGCAATCGTTTACTTAAATCGTGCGAAATTGTGTCCCACCAGCGCCACGGGCTTGGTTTTTAGCTGTAATTCTGCATTTATTCATTTACTGTGATTGATATCGATGTTTCCAAAACACATTCCCCAATTACTATTCGACCACACAGCCGCAGGCAGGAGCAACGAATGGTAACTGCGAAATTGTAAATTTGCAAATTCAGGTATTTGCTAGTCTTATAAGGAAATTTTTGCAGCGTTGCAAATTGAATTCTTTCAGCTTCTACGGCTATCATATTGTATGTGATCCAACAAAAAATAATTGATGTCATTTGTAATACTATCGGCAACAATCGCAAGTGGAAAAAAAACATATAAAATAGCCATAAATAACCATAATAATTAACATCTCATATGCTAATTACCATCATTATACTTCATATTTCAATTAATTTCTAATCGTAATGATTTTATTTTCCATGTCTTTTTAGTAATAAGCATATTATTTTGTTATCGCTTCCTGTAGAGAACGAGAAAAAGAGAATTATTTAATTATGTATATAAGTATGAATTATGAAATGTTTTGTCAAGTCTAATTTTGCGATTTGTGAAATATGTAAAAAATGAAACATAGGTTAGCGTTAATTTCTATACATTGTATTTATTTGGCTTCAAAGGAAAATGAACCAGAAGTGCCATGACTAAACAATTTTTTTCCACAAATCCAGCGATAGAGGTTTTATCGTCTCAAAACACCAGCATCGATTACCGAGTACTTCCAATTAGTTAGGGTACACAAAGAAATGTTTTATACATTTTCCGGTGTAAGTGTAAAACCTGCGATTATCAACTAGGAAAATGTACTTTGTACTGTTTTATATTGCTTTGTACGATGATATTTAATAAAATTTGTACTGTAAATATTGCACTGTGGGTGGGTAGAGGAGTGCTATATTTGATCTTATGTATTTGATGAAATCAACAAGAAAAACTATAAAATAAGACATGTCTAGCCTTGATCTTGGCCTCTTTATTCATTATTATTTGTTTCTTCTAGATTTTTCTTTATTTTGCATGTTATGAAATATTAATCTCAACGACTGATAAGAATTTGCAAAGTTTATAATGTTTATATTGAATTAACTGTTCATATAACTGTTGGTAAGTTGAGGAAGCTTGATTAGCTTCGGCTTACATCAACAATATATTATGTATTGTCATTTTTCTACAGATAAGCAGCCTTAAATTCTCTACAAGTATAGATAGCATGATTTATTCAAAGTTAAATCGACCGTTCGGATTAATTGTATTTAAAACGGAGAGTGAGAGAGCCATAATATTCAAATCAAGACAGCAAAATAAAAATCGTCGATTTTAAAATTATTTCCCAAAAACCCATTAAAAAACAGAATAAATGACAAAAACAGTATGATAACCAACACAATTCTTTATATCAATGCCTATAACTATATAACTCAAGAGAATGTTAGGATTTTCAACGATTTACAAAGAAAAAACATAATTACTGATTTATTCATGACTATATAACAATAAATAATATTCGTACAGGTGTACAACGTGAATGCCACTAATATATCATTAATAATATCATGTACAAATTGCCTCGGGAATTATATACCCGCAATTAGTTAAGCACAGAAAATCGAATTAAACCTAAGTTGTAATTATGTATTGCGCCATGGGCTGCATGTGACTTTCAATCTTTCGATCTTTCCCAGTGCAAAACTCAGCCTGAACCTGAACGATGACTACTTCTCTAGCGTTGAATTTTTTTAGCTAACCACAAGAATGAATGTACATTGCATTTCACAACGTTTTGTTCGAGGATGATTTAGCGTTCTGAGTGTATACTACATTTTACAATCTACCTAAAATGAGTAAAATTAGAGGCAATGTACTTTGCTCTATAAAACTTTAAAGTGCAGTAAATTAATTAAATTTTACAACGAACCAACTTTACAATGGTATAGATATAAAAAAAAAAGACTTAAAACATCTAATTCTTTCAGCTTATAAACTTAGGAACACATAATCAGGCACGTAGAACAACGTGACGCCTTGATAGAACTGGCGATTAACGTTAATTTGATAGCGTTATCATACACGTAGATAATTGGTAATTTTCATAGATTTTATAATGTTTAATTTTACGCATATCAGGTCATTTTCCTTGACCAAATTAGTTCTTTTTTTCGTTATTTGTATTATACAAATAGTAAAACATTTTCTGACTCATAAACAATCTTAATGTTTTTATTAAGATGACTTAATTACAGCATGCTGAAATATGGTAATTTACTGAACAATAATACGCAAAACATTGCAAATGAGTAGGATTTTTCTGATTGTTCGCTAAATAATTATTTTGTTTTCACTTCCCGAAGAGAACGAGAAAAAGGGAATTATTTATGAATATAAGCTCGAATTATGAAATACATTATCAAGGTTAATTTTGCGTGAGAAATGTGTAAATAATCAAAACAAAGGATAGTGTTAATTTGTTTACATCGTATTTATTTGACTTCAAATAAAAATGAACCAGAACTGCCATGACTACATAATTTTATCCACAAAAACATGAATGGATGTCATAAAACCATCGTCGATTTGCGAGTACTTCCATTTAATTATGGTATACAAGAATAAGGTTTTTAATCCTGCGACTATGTTCTGTTATATATTGCATTGTAGGATGACATGGAATAAAATTTATACTGTAAAAATTGTACTTTGGAAGGGAAGAAGAGGGCTATAATTGATCTTGGGTACTTCTGAAATCATCAAGAAAAACGACAAAGTAAGACACTTTCAGCGTTGCCGTTCTTTATTCCTTTATTCTTATTTTTTGTCCTCTAGATTTTCGTGTATTTATTCTCCTGACTTTTTCTAATTGTCGGCAAAACTGATTTAGTTTAGTTTTTTATTTATAAAATTCTGCTCAAAATCAACGTTTTAATAATATTGAATTACTGAGTCATGCTAAGTATTCCTATTTTGTTATCAACATAAAATATGCAGTAATGACTAAATAATCATTGGGATGGCTACGTAAAGCAATGAATAATTCCAGGTACGTTCACTATGTGTCTACGTGTAGCAAAACCAAGCATTCATTGCAATAAAAACCGACTTATGGATAACTTTAACTTGAAAGTTATCGAAGAATCTAGAAGGTTTCTTACAGTCATAATCTTAGAGAAACATAATCGTACATAATGAAGCAACAAACCGTAGTAAATGTATGCTAATTAACTGATATTCATTCAATCAAATGTAGTAAGTTCTAAACTGATAATGTTGAGTTTGACTATGAATATTTGTCAAAAAAAAACACCGGCATTCAGGCTCTATACAAGTATACGCACGACCAGCCTAAAATTGAATTCGTGATGGGCCAATGGGGAGAATAGAATTTCAAGGTTTTCGCAATCGGTTTAGCCACGCACAGACTCTGCGCACCTAGAGAGCAAGTGATGGCCGGCGGAATGCTCTAGAAAGGAATGGTAGCAATTGGTGCGCACGGCGCGACGCGCACTTGGCACCGGCAATTGTAAAAATCCGTGGCTTGCCGGCACGAAATTTGTCACTCTTCCATCAGCCACCAACGGGAGACGTTGTGCACATCAAATCGTTGCTTTAGAACCACTCCAGTGAAGACGCAAGTAAGTGGCTGCGTTTAGCATGTGTTCAAGTGTTCAGCCATTACTGACACGTGGTTGTTACGATCTTGTTTCAGAATGCCGGTCCCAGAATTGCAGAAACCCGCGCCTGAATTCAGCGGCACTGCTGTTGTCGACGGTCAGTTCAAGGAAATCAAACTTTCTGATTACAGGGGACAGTATGTTGTCTTCTTCTTCTACCCTCTGGACTTGTAAGTTACCTTATTTTATTATATTTAGCTACTAAGTATGTGCCTAATTTGTTTGTATTCAAAAATTAATTATACCTTTGATAGTGTCGCCTTAAATTTTCGTTACTTGGGTATATTCATACTTTAATTCCGATTATCTTCGTAGAGGTTTCTTTTGTTTAGTTTAACTGCTTTTACTAGGGTAATTAGAAATAATGTTGTTTTCTTATTAATTCCTTGGATACTTTTAATTCTTCAGATATTCCTTCAAATATCTTGTATCCTCTTCATCTCTTCTGCAATTCATGTTTGCTTATTCTACGTTGTTTCTATTGGAGTTTCACTTTCGCTTTTTGCTGCACTTCCATCTAGATGTACAACTTTGGTTCCCCTATTTTTTTCTTATTTCCTAGCTTGTTTGAGGATATAAATGAACATACAATGATGGATAAATGAATATTATATAATTTTTTATTTCATTAGTACGTTTGTGTGCCCAACCGAAATCATCGCCTTCTCCGACCGCGTCCAGGAGTTCAAAGACATCAAAGTCCACGTGATTGCCTGCTCCACCGACAGCCACTTCAGTCATCTTGCTTGGGTAAACACACCACGCAAGCAGGGCGGTCTTGGCGAGATGGGCATCCCTCTTCTAGCAGACAAATCCCTGCAGATCGCCCGAGACTATGGCGTTTTGGATGAACAGTCCGGAATCGCTTTCCGTGGTCTTTTCATCATCGATCCCAAGGGCATTCTTCGCCAGGTCACCATCAATGATCTGCCAGTTGGTCGCTCCGTCGATGAGACCCTGCGTCTCGTCCAGGCCTTCCAATTCACCGACGAACACGGTGAGGTCTGCCCGGCCGGTTGGAAACCTGGCCAGAAGACCATGAAGCCTGATGTTAGTGGCAGCAAGGAATATTTCGAAAAGTCCAACTAGATCTCCATTAACTCAGTATAAAATCCACAAACGGAGAAAACAAACATATGAAGAAAGAAGATAAAAACAACATAATCGTACCATCTCTAGAATTGTGATTCTTTGCCTATATTAGTATTACCACTATTTTTTGTTTAGTTACCCTGAAACTATGAGAATTCAAGAAACAAACAAACCACATACA